>CABFVX010005067.1:32625-46855 GCA_902151425.1 Timema shepardi | reverse complement strand
GGGGTAAGGAAGTGATTGATTTTCTTCAAGAGGCAGCCATTACCTCTTTCTCCAGTGGCAGCAGTGTAAAGTTTGAAGTGTGTTATTTTTATTGTAAAAGCCATATTGTGTTTGTTCCATTTTATCTGTTCCCATCCCTCTTTCCTGTACCTTGCTCCATACATAACATGGCCTATCCGTCACTATCCTGTTAGGTAGTTCCGGCCAGTGATGCTGTCACTATTTTACCTTCACCATCATGACAGGTAGTTCCAGCCACTATCCACCATCACCATCCTGTTAGTTATTTCAAGCCAGTGATGCCGTCACTATCCACCATCACCATCCTGTTAGTTAGTTCAAGCCAGTGATGCCGTCACTATCCACCATCACTATCCTGTTAGGTAGTTCCAGCCAGTGATGCCATCACTATTCACCTTCACCATCATGACAGGTAGTTCCAGCCACTATCCACCACCACTATCCTGTTAGGTAGTTCAAGCCAGTGATGCCGTCACTATCCACCATCACTATCCTGTTAGGTAGTTCCGGCCAATGATGCTGTCACTATCCACCATCACTATTCTGTTAGGTAGTTCAAGCCAGTGATGCCGCCACTATTGACCATCACTATCCTGTTAGGTAGTTCCGGCTAGTGATGCCGTCACTATTGACCATCACTATCCTGTTAGGTAGTTCCAGCCAGTGATGCTGTCACTATCCACCATCAGTATCCTGTTAGGTAGTTCAAGCCAGTGATGCTGTCACTATTGACCATCACTATCCTGTTAGGTAGTTCAAGCCAGTGATAATGTCACTATCCACCATCAATATCCTGTTAGATAGTTCCGGCCAGTGATGCCGTCACTATTCACCCACCTTCCAGGCCTCCTTGCTGGCCCCCTCTACTCCCCTCCAGAGGACAGTGAAGAGGATGTTGACCACCAGATAACATAGCTCCTCTTCCTGGTCGACTAGCTTCTCATGGTCCAGATACTTCCACTGTCTGCACACAAACACACACACACAGGATATATTCCAGCTGCAGTTCACTCCAGACTTATCCTGATTTCTCAAGTTGACTTTGCTTTTGGAGATAGTATATTAGACACGCTAGAATTTAACTTGACATTTCTAGGCCTGGTGTCAATCAGCACACTACTAGCGTTCAGCTATGAATGAATCTATAAATGAACGTGCAAATGGTTTTTCTTACCTTTGTTTTAATTATTTATTATCACCTCGTTTTACTGCTTGTTAAGATTATAAGAATATATGACAATTACTCTGATAGGGTAGAGATAAGTAAGCAGCATTTTAGAGGTAATATACCCGCATTTGTGTGGAAGGAGAGTGGAAAATCATTTAGGAAAAACCGCCCCCAGTTCACACTACCAAGATTGTAAGTTACTTGTATACTTTTCAGTGCTGGCCTGTCCTAGGTCTTACGACTGCTGGCCAGCACTATAATAAAGGTAATTGAAATAAATAATAATAATCATTATCATCATCATCATCACCGCTGACCTAGCCTATTCTGACACTGCGCCACTTACTTGAGCCCCTCGGACATGAGCCGCCCTTTGGTGTCCGACTCTCCATCCTCCAAGTTGCCGGCAGAGATACTATGTGAGGAGGATATACTGACGTCATCCTTGGCGGAGGAGAGACTGGTCCCGTCAAGTTGGTTGGGGGACGAGAGGTCCTCATTGCTGCTGCTAGACTGGGACCTGCCAATATATATTATTAACGTTTAGTGCCTATCACTGCCAGAATTAAACCCTCACCTAGGATAGAGCCAAGAGCCTCTGCGAAAGGGACAAGCCAGAACACGCACCTGTTCCCAAGACTGAGCGAGTCGAGCTCCAGTCCCAGGGAAAGCTGCGGGGTCCTCACGGGGGCGGGTGAAGGGGTGCTCTCTCTCTCGGCCGAGACGTTCTCGTACAGGGACATGAGACTGCGGCGCTTCTTGAGACGAGACACGGCCGACTCCCCGAGTTCCTCCAGACTTTCCTGTGGGACAGAACACGGACCGTGCACGCAAACTTGCATTCCTAATATAATAATGCAAAGCAGGTGATAGTGAAGGAAGACAACCTAAAAGAAGAGTCAGGTTAAGACTAGGTAGTGACAAACATACTTCTTGCTTCATTTCTCTTAAACTTTTTACACTCTCAAAGTTACACACACCCGCCTCGGTGGCGTAGTTGGCTAACACACTAGTCGTGTTGAGCTCTACTGCCGAGGACGGGGAGATCGAGGTTCGAATCTCAGTCGGGTGAACTGGGGGTGGTTTTCCCTAAATGGTTTTCCACTCTCCCTCCACGCAAATGCGGGTTCACTTCCTCTAATTCAACCTCCCCAATTCCTAATCCATTAGAGTAATTAGTACTTAAAGCGTATAACCCGAACGGGTAGTAAGACGCGGTGCTAAAACAAAAAAAAAACATTCTTACCTCAACCCCACTAAAGCACAACTGAAAATAAAGCACGTTTGATTCTGACACGACAAGGTTTAGGAGTCGATGACATCACAAGCAATGCACACGACTGTTTTCACATGGGTGGTATTGTACTAAAGCATGGCTCATGCCGTGGTTCATGCCCCATAGGAACATGGCTTAATTTATCAAAGTTTACACGGTGTGGCGAATTTCACTTCTCACTCCCCACATCTGTGGTCGCATTGAAAGATATGTTGCCCTCATCTGGTGCAGATCTTACCCTTCTATCCTACTCTAACTGTTTATTACATAAAGACAGTTGACACAATTTGTTCTTTATCTTAAAACTGCCAAAATTTACATTCAAACAGACATGCCATATTTTTCATACCTGCATCTCCACGGTCTTTTGTCTAAAGACCGAGTAAGCGGAAGCAACCACGGAAGAAATGTTGTCCGCAGCGTAATGGATGTTATCAGCCACTGCGTTCGTGACCGTCTCCGCTACTTCTGCAAGGCAGGTAATCGAATAACGTACAAATGGTTTGAAGAGTATTTGAGTCTTAATTTTACAGCGCCATTAAAGTAAATTCTATTCTCTAATGGGATTTATTTGTTTTGATGTCATCCTCTTTGATTTTAACAGTTGCGGTCTAATCCATTATTTCTCAAATTCAAATCTCAAATCAGAATTTTTATCATTGAAAAAATTATGAGCATAAGAGGATATAAAATATTAATAGTAAGTAGATGTTAACATTTATTGTTTTATTACATTCGAAGTAATTAAGGTGCACTTTCCGAAACCGGTCGGCGACATATTAACCAACTTAAGTTTAGAACAAACAGGACACTCGGTCACTCAGCCATTAATTCATCACTGGGGAAGAAGAAACCTTTTATTTTACCAAAGATAAACTTTTTGGTCATGCTGGGAATCCAAACTCACTAAGCAAACATGCTACCGACTGATCCAAGTTGTCGAATAATATTTTTTTCAATAGGTCATTAATTATTATTACATTCAGTTAAAAGTTTAAATAAAAATTGTTTGGGAGTCAAATCGAAAAAGAGGAATTCATAAACCTCAATATTTAAACATTATAAATTATTTTTGGCACTACTTGAGATAAAACCTCCTGACCTGATAAGACTGAATTTGGGAACCATACCACGACCCCCTCACCTTTGATCTCGTTCTCCAGGACCAGCGCAGCGTCGGTGACTTGTGACGATATTCTCGACACGGACGACGGTGAAGAGTTCAAGATGTGTTCCAACTCGAGGTTCTCCTCGTCGAAAGACATGAGATCCGGGAAAGACTCGCAGTGGTCGAAGCTGACCGAGCTAATGGGCCTCTTGACCAGCAGCCTGGTCACACAGTCTTGCCAACCCGTCTGCGTGCAGGTGTGAATAATTAGTGGGTATATAACAAACTAACTGGGAACAATATAAGAGTTATTACGATTATTTAACGTGATTGTCTTTACATGTTTCTATATAAGTGTCCTATCATTATATACCTTTTTTTTTTCATTTGTGTGTTTTTGATTTCTTCTTTTAGGGGGTTACATTGCTCATTTCACACTCCTTTCTGACGCATTCCTGTTCAGCCTTAGTTGAAAATTTATTTTATTCTTGCTTAATCTTTTATTTTGTTTTTGCTTAAGCGTTTATTTCATTAGATTCCAAACATATTTTGTTTAGTGTTTACTGAGTTGCTATGAATTTTAAGTTGCCACTCTTTTTTACTACTTGTCCAATGAGAAGCCTTCCTCTTTCCTGATTGGACAGGCGGGTTTCCCCCCCTCCCATGACTGATAGTTGGTATGTGACTCTCCAAGACACAACATGTATTTTTGTTAAGTGTGTATTATGTTTGGTTGTTGAGTTTGTGCATTCTTTGTGTTAATTTAAATGGTTCATTAGGGTGGAAGGTTCAGTTGGCTGAGAAATATTAATCTTGAGGAAAAGAGAGCCTAGAGAGAGATAGCTTACAAGAACTTGACTTCTCATTTTATAAAGCAACATTCATCTAAATTCCCATACAGTCCACGTATCGATTATGATGGCTACTAGAACCTTCAGTTCTGATAGAATAAAACTTGGGTCAGGAGATGGGGCAGTATTGCAATATTGTGTTTGTTCCCCCTTCATCATCAACTGTTTCCAGCCTGTGACCGCGTCAGTTAAGTAAAATATCTCCATCTCCCTCTATATTTCCACCACTCTAACACTATTGGTAATCTGCTCCTACCATTTCTTGATTAGCCTCCCCTGCGGCCTTTTTCCCCACCTCTCTTTTTTACACTCTCATTACATGGACATATCATCTCATGTACTACTTGTACCCCCACTGTACCCCGGAAAGTCTCCTCTTCAAGTCGTTGTCAAGTAGTCGTCGTAAAGTAGTCGTAGACGTCGTCAAGTAATAGTCATCATCAAGTAATAGTCGTCATCAAGTAGTAGCAGTCATCATCATAGCGTAGTAGTAGTAGTCGTCTAGTAGTAATAGTCGTCTAGTAGTAGTAGTAGTAGTAGTAGTCGACGTCAAGTAGTCGTCGTCGTCAAGTAGTCGTCATCGTCGTCGTCGTCGACGTCAAGTAGTCGTCTGTCGTCGTCGACGTCAAGTAGTCGTCATCGTCGTCGACGTCAAGTAGTCGTCGTCATCGTCAACGTCAAGTAGTCGTCGTCAAGTAGTCGTCGTCAAGTAGTCATCGTCAAGTAGTCGTCGTCGTCGTCATCGTCGTCAAGTAGTCGTCAAGTAGTCGTCATCGTCGTCAAGTAGTCGCCGTCGTCAAGTAGTCGTCGTAATCGTCGTCAAGTAGTCGCCGTCGTCAAGTAGTCGTCGTAATCGTCGTCAAGTAGTCGTCAAGTAATCGTCGTCAAGTAGTTGTCGTAATCGTCGTCAAGTAGTCGTCAAGTAATCGTCGTCAAGTAGTGGTCAAGTAATCATCGTCGTCGTCGTCATGTAGCAGTCGTCGTCATCGTCAAGTAGTCGTCATGTAGCAGTCGTCGTCGTCGTCGTCATCAAGTAGTCGTCATGTAGCAGTCGTCGTCGTCAAGTAGTAGTAGTCGTTGTGTTGTAGTAGTAGTGGTAGTCGTCATCGTCAAGTAGTGGTAGTTGTCGTCGTCGTCAAGTAGTGGTAGTCGTCATCGTCAAGTAGTGGTAGTAGTCGTCGTCGTCAAGTAGTGGTAGTCGTCGTCGTCAAGTAGTCGTCGTCGTCGTCAAGTAGTCGTCGTCGTCGACGTCAAGTAGTCGTCGTCGTCGACGTCAAGTAGTCGTCGTCGTCAAGTAGTGGTAGTCGTCATCGTCATCGTCAAGTAGTCGTCGTCGTCATCGTCAAGTAGTCGTCGTCGTCATCAAGTAGTCGTCGTCGTCATCATCGTCAAGTAGGTTCGTCGTAGTCGTCAAGTAATAGTCGTCGTCGTCAAGTAGTAGTAGTCGTCGTCATGTATTAGTAGTAGTCGTCGTCAAGTAGTGTTAGTTGTAGTCGTCGTCAAGTAGTGGTAGTTGTAGTTGTAGTCATCAAGTAGTGGTAGTCGTCGTCGTCAAGTAGTAGTCTCCGTCGTCGTCAAGTAGTAGTTGTCGTCGTCGTCAAGTAGTAGTTGTCGTCGTCAAGTAGTAGTTGTCATCGTCAAGTAGTCGTCGTCAAGTAGTCGTCATCAAGTAGTCGTCGTCATCGTCGTCGTGATCAAGTAGTCGTCGTCGTCATCGTCAAGTAGTCGTTGTCATTGTCAAGTAGTCGTCATCATCGTCATCAAGTAGTCGTCGTCGTCGTCGTCGTCAAGTAGTCGTCGTCGTCAAGTAGTCGTCAAGTCGTCGTCAAGTCGTCATCGTCAAGTAGTCGTCGTCAAGTAGTCGTCAAGTAGTCATCGTCAAGTAGTCATCATCAAGTAGTCGTCATCGTCAAGTCGTCATGTAGTAGTCGTCAAGTAGTCGTTATGTAGCAGTCATCGTCAAGTAGTCGTTGTCGTCGTCAAGTAGTCATCGTCATCATGTAGTAGTAGTCGTCGTCAAGTAGTCATCATCATCATGTAGTAGTAGTCGTCGTCAAGTAGTCATCATAATCATGTAGTAGTCGTCGTCAAGTAGTAGTAGTCGTCAAGTAGTAGTCGTCATCGTCAAGTAGCAGTCGCAGTCATCGTTGTCGTCGTCAAGTAGTAGTAGTCATCGTCATCAAGAAGTCATCATTGTCAAGTAGTAATTGTTGTCATCAAGTAGTCATCATCGTCATCAAGTAGTCGTCGTCGTTGCCAAGTAGTCGTCGTCATCAAGTAGTCGTCGTCGTCAAGTAGTCATCATCGTCGTCATCAAATAGTCATCATCGTCGTCGTCGTCAAATAGTCGTCGTCGTAAAGTAGTCGTCTTCGTCAAGTAGTCGTCATCATCGTCGTCAAGTAGTCGTCGTCGTCAAGTCGTCATCATCAAGTAGTCGTCGTCAAGTAGTAGTCGTCTTCGTCAAGTAGTAGTCGTCGTCGTTGTCAAGAAGTCGTCGTAGTCGTCAAGTAGTCGTCGTCATGTAATAGTCGTCAAGTAGTCGTAGTCGTCAAGTAGTCGTTATGTAGCAGTCGTCGTCGTCATGTAGCAGTCGTCGTCATGTAGCAGTCGTCGTCATGTAGCAGTCGTCGTCAAGTAGTCGTTGTCGTCATCATGTAGTAGTCGTTGTCGTCATCAAGTAGTCGTCGTCGTCATCAAGTAGTCGTCGTCATCATGTAGTAGTCGTCAAGTAGTCATCGTCATCATGTAGCAGTCACAGTCGTCGTCGTCGTCAAGTAGTAGTCATCGTCATCAAGTCGTCATCATTGTCAAGTAGTAATTGTTGTCATCAAGTAGTCGTCGTCATCAAGTAGTCGTCGTCATCAAGTAGTCGTCGTCATCAAGTAGTCGTCGTCAAGTAATCATCGTCGTCATAGTTGTCAAGTCATCGTCATCGTTGTCAAGTCATCATCGTCATCAAGTAGTCATCATCGTCATCGTCAAGTCATCATCATCAAGTTGTTGTCATCAAGTCGTCGTCAAGTCGTAGTCGTTATCAAGTCGTAGTCATCGATTCGTCATCATTGATTCGTCATCGTCAAGTCGTTGTCATTGATTCATCATCATTGATTCATCATCGTCAAGTCGTTGTCGTTGATTCGTCGTCATCAAGTCGTTTTTGTCATCAAGTCGTCGTTGTCTAGTTGTCGTCAAATTGTCGTCGTCAAGTCTCGAGTCTCAAGTGGTCAAGTGTTGAGTCTCAAGTTGTCAAGTCTCGAGTCTCAAGTGTTAAGAGAGTTTTGGAGTGTGAGGCATGTACCTGTTTGGCCAAGAGGTGAGGAGCATTGGGTTTCATGAAGGTCGATGTGAGTATCTTTCTAGCAGTTTCCAGCTTGAGGTCCAGATCTTCATAGGACAGGATTGAGATCAGGGACAAGGCCCCGGCATAGCCACCGCTACTGTCTGGAACAAGAACAGACCAGGTCTGAGAGTACGAGGATGGAGGAGTAAACAAATACTAGACATGTCAAACTCTAGTCTCTTTAGTATCCAAACGGTTGGGAATGGATTCTTAATTCAAGAGAATGACATCTTGTGGGTTCTTGCCACATTTATTACTCTTCCCCTAGGTGGCCTTTCTTTACTCAGTTTTTATTTAATTGGCTTACTTTTCTTATTTTCGTTTATTTTCATTATTGTGTAGTGAGCCCTCTTTGTGGGTTATCAAATTCCAGAGAGTCAAAGTCCTGGTATCCAAACAAAATGGCAATATTCAGAGTTTGTGACCATTATTAGGTTTTGTTTTTCATTTTACTTTAGTACCAGATAATTAAGCGTACTCGACATGACCTTTTGTGTTCTAGTGATCTGTGCACAAACTAACCAAGGCAGATTTATTTAGGTTATTTTTTAATACCCATAATATTTAGTTAGTTTTTTTGCAAATACACTGCAGTTCAGTATAAAAATAGTTAGCATATTTTCATGTGAGATAAGATGCATCGAAAAATATTTTAATTGCAAACGTAAAGAAATTATAACTGTGAGTTGTAAAACTTGTGGTTAAAATTTCAGAATTGGAATTGAGATAAACAGGATTCATGGTATTTCTAACAATAGTTGTGTTGTTTTATTTTACTTGCGATATTTAAGGTGCACTTTCTGAAATGACTGATTATATCAAAACACGAGAATGCTTTGAATGAGATCGAAAGGGCCTACCAATTTTTCTGGGATAGGTATTTTCACGTAGGGTTCTTTTAAACGCGACAATCGACAAGGGATCAATGACTTTATTTCCCCTCTGAAGGAAGTTGTGCTATGGATTTTTATCGCTCAAGAAATATCCACTAACCTCAGCCGGGTTTGAACCCGTGAACATGCACTGAGGCATGCACTTTATCCCAAGACCACCCCGAAGTCGACTGTTGTTTTATTAAAGTGTAGAGCCTCCGCGTACCTGTGAGCAGCATCTGGTCGAGTAGCATGGCAGTCACCTCCATGGACAGTCGCTGTCCCTGGATCATGGCCACGAGTCCGGGGTACATGCCCACAGGCGAGGCCCCCAGCATGGAAGAATCTTGGAGCCTCAGACGAGTCTTGTTCCTCTCGTACACACGGTCTGATCGCAGCAACACTGACAATAGCTGAAGGGGGAACAGAGCATTACTAGTCACGCCCTTGTCGACATGTCCGGACCTGTGAACCTCTTGATGTGTTGTGTTTGACATTTTGAAATAATACGTAGACTAAGTTTGGGCGGATTTGACATTTCAACTCTGAATATGAATCCAAATAATATTCATACTCGATCCGAAAATACAAATCTTAATCTTTAAGGAAAACTTATTTTCACATTCTGAGGCACATTTTGTTAAATGGAAGAAGGTACAGGAAAGACATATATTCATATCCAAGGTCAGATTACCTGTGTTTGTCCCTTAAGTTACTCATTCTTTTAGAAGAGTTACGTTGCACGTTTCATTCTCCCTCCTGATGAGTTCTGATAGAATGAAACCTAGGTGGAGGGATTGGGCAGTACGGATTGATTTTCTTTAAGAGACAACCATTACCTCTTTGTCCATTGGCAGCAGTGTAAAGTGTGAACTGTGTTCATCCTCTTTAATATATTTCCAACCACCTTTCCTGTACCTTCTCCAACTATAAATATAGTGTAATAAATAACACAGTAAAAATGTAGTGACCTTGAGTATTTTCTGCTTGAGCTCCATCGTGAAATTCTTGTCGACAATCAGCGAGTAGAGCAACTCGGCCGAATGGGGCTCGTATAGCAGCAGGAACAGCTGATCTTTACAATTCTTTCCTTCCATCAACGATATCAACATATCTAGAACCTCCATCAACTAAACAAAGAAGAGCGCATTGGTCAAATGGAGTTCATGATGACAGCCATCAACTAAACACAGATAAACAGTAAAATATCCCGACCAAGTACATACCTACAAACCTTCCCAAGTATCCTAACATCGGGATTTAAGTGTACTACCCTCCCCTTCCTGTAAATACCAGTTTGTTTTTAGCTGAGCAGTTAGCGTACCTGACTATATTATTATTGGCACCGCGTCTGACTACCCGTTCGGGTTATACGCACTTACGCTAATGTGTAATGGTAGGGTGATTGTGAGATGAAATGGAGGACCTACAGTTTAACGTGGGATCCGAACCACGGTGGGAGGCCTGGCATTCCCCACATTCACAAGATGTCTTGTCAGAGGTGAAGGAAGGGTTTGGTAATCAGATAAATTTATGCCGGGACCGGGGATTGAACCCCGGCCGCCAGCATAGAAGTCTGACACCTTAACCCTAGACCGCCAGGTCACCCAATATCAATAATAAGAAAATTATGTTTAGTGTCTTTTTCCGCAAATTGCATTTGTTTACCCATTTAAGCTGCCCGCATGTTTATACTAAAGGGGCGGGGATAAAGAAGGTAGAATTTGGAGGAAAACCAACCTCAGTACACCCACCCAAGATTCGAGCGCCAATCTCCCCGTCATTGCGAGTCCAATCTAGTGTTAGATCTTTGAACACCAACGCGGGTAATGTCACGCTCATTGAAAATGTGGCACCATTAAGGCCCTACTCACCAGCACCTCCTCTTTGACCGAGGTCAGGAACCCCAGGAGTGCCGATATCTCCTTCACACTCAACTCCTTCTGGAGATAGTACTTGACCAGTCCAAGGAGCGACACTCGGATGGTTTTACTGTCCTCGGAAGTTAGGAGGTCGCAAGAAACGTAGTGCTGCCGTATCACATCCAGCAAGAACTGAACCCCGTACTTCTTACGGAAGAACTTGCGGTCGTCTTTTATCACTGTCGAGATGTATTGTACATGGCCTGGAAATAACAAATGTATTATTATTATTATTAGCACCGCGTCTTACTACCCGTTCGGGTTATACGCAATTACACTAATTGTGTAATGGTAGGGTGATTGTGAGATGAAATGGAGGACCTACAGTTTAACGTGGGATCCGAACCACGGTGGAGGCATGGCATTCTTCACATTCACAAGATGTATAGTCAGAGGTGAAGGAAGGGTTTGGTAATCAGATAAAAATATTTGCCGGTACCGAGGATTGAACCCCGCACCCCAGCACAGAAGTCCGACACCTTACCCCTAGACCACCAGGTCACCAATAACAAATGAACACAGTGATTATTGACAAGGAGGTGGCTCATTATAGATTGTTAAAGTACAAAAACTGCAAGAATATATTATATTTTATAATATTATTTGCAGCTCTAGAATTTTTATTTTTGCTGGGCTATTTTTAACGAGTCCTTCTGAACACAAGTTTACATAGTTGAGCCCTCGTTGCAAGAATTGGCTTCTCATAAACAAAATTTGAATCCTCCTAGAACTCATTCAAGTGATAAAAGGAAATTTAAGAAATCGCATATTTAAAATGTATTGGAAACTAAGCTCTAACTTAATGAACACATTTAGAAGGTCCCTAGAACCTCACAAATATTTTACTTCAAATTTACAAGTGACCAAAAATACCATAGTTAATCGAGTTACTATATATATTAAAATACCTGTAATATATCCTTTGAGATTGAACGTTAAGCCATTTGTTTATTAATTATTAATTATCTGACGAATTTATTAATTAAATGTGCTGGTAAATACAAAATCTAACCCTAGGTAAATTAGTTTTATACAATTGATTAAGTTGATTATATATAAGGTAGAATAGTGTATAGCTGGGAAATGTTATTTTTATATGCTATTTCAAGGATGAGTAAGGTTTAACTTAGAGAAAGTGTACCCGCATTTGTGTGTAGAGATAGAGTGTANCCCCCGCCCCCCCCCCCTCTGTATAACCAGTCAGGATTAGAACCATCTATTGCGAGAGTGACGAGTAATACTATTTGGTGAGGTAAGCGGGCGAGTATCAGTCGGTCCTCACCAATCCTGATGTGGAACTGACTGCGAGACCAGATCTTGAAGTTGAATAGAATGTGTTGGTAGAGAGCGCGGAGGAGAGGCAGGTTCGGGATGTCCCGTGTCATTTCCACGAGCAGTTGGGCAGCCATCAGGACATTCACATCCACCAGGTTCGGCTTGGTCTGACCATAAAAAAACAACAATGATTTGATGAAACATTTATTGAAAACACTTTTATTCATTAATTAAAAATCATGTATTTTTATTAGTTAAACATACATAATTAGCTTACATACAGAATATAATATTTACTAGCCCTATAAAGTAGGGAAATGTGAAAATCAAACAAATATCTCGATCCCATCTCAACTTGAAATATTAAAATGAATCTTGAAAATTTGAGAAATTTGAAAAAAATGATAAAGCAAATAAATGTCCTAAGATAATGTAAATACCTAACCAAGAATTTAATATTTATGATAATACCGGAAACTAGGTCGCACTTTTTCCCCAAAAATGGGCTTCATTAAGAAATGTTTTGGTTATAAATATTGTTTTTCGTTATAAAACCTTGACATTATTAAGATGTTATAGTACGAAATTAAATTATAAATTATATACAATGCAGCTATCACCGTTTTATTAATTATATTTAAATTTTTTATGAGTTGTATCTTAGATGTTTGAATGGACTATGAGACAATCCAAAACAAGTACTAGACTAGCTGTCAAAAGGAACTCTATAAACTATATAATATGTAGGCCTAATTTAATAAAAACCTTCTCAATTTTCGACTTTCAAAGGAAGTTGTCTCGTTCTAGCGTCTCAATATTTTTTTTTATATTCTTTGTCTTGAATTTAAAAATTGGTTTTCACACATCCCTACTTTAAAGCAATAACAAACATATTTTAACTTTGATTCGGCTTTGCTTGAAATAGGAAAAAAAAAAAAAACGTTTTCGCACCCATAGAGTTGCATCATAAACTGTTTCCATCCTGTAGCGAGGATGATTAGTAAACTGCCTCCATCTCCAACTGTCCTTCCACCATTTTTCCTCCTGCACTCTTTTGCACTCTGCTCCTCACACTTGCACACTTGGTGCTATCTCTTTATTTATTTATTTTAGATGACAAGTCGCGTATTTTCATTTTTGTTGACCTTTAAAAGTTAGTTAATAAAGTTGAGTCAAATAAACTCTTTCACAAATATAAATCTCCATTTTACCTACAAATCTCGAACTTAAGAAGAAAGAGATACTTTAATATTAATATTTTTTTTGTTATAGTGCTTTCATTCATACAGTCAAAAAAGTGTTAAATTAATGGATTGGGGTCTGGTTAAGTTCATACTATAATTATGTTGAAGGAAAACTACCAGTAAGCAGTATTAAAGTTCTAAAACAAATTACAATTCAAAACAAAAATTAGATAAAATCTTTAATGAGATATTTTCTTGAATACTGTAATATTTATTTAATATACTTAGTAATTTGAGGGATTTGAAGGTTCGAGATTATCAACCCTTTAATTTAATTTCCAGATCCATAAACAAGACACTAAACTATTAAATTAGTCAACAGAGAGAGAACCAGGGACCATACGGAAAGAACCTACCCTTGCCAGAAGCACCCCGATAATTGATAGCCCGTTATTCTTCAGCAGCTGCTCTTGGTTCAGAGCACTCCCTGAGATTATGTTCTTGAGCAAACTGAGAAACCCAGAAACTGGGTTCTGCTCCAACTTCCAGTCTGGGAACAAACAAAACACGGGGCTTGTTTTACAAGAAGCTCCCTTTCCACCGACAATCAGGGAAAGTTATTCAAATTTGACATCCTAGAAATGTCTTCTTTGATGTATTGATTACCTGCAAAAGTTAACCCGGGCAATGATTTTCTTTGAGTCAACGGCAAAGAAAAAACAACTATTCCTTTTATTTTCTTCGGACCTAGTTTTTAATACATTTAAAAAACCTTGTCAAACATTTAAAACTTCTGCTTTGAAGTTCACATGTTCATGCAAAGGGATTATTAATTTTAAAATTTCCTAACACTGCGTAATGCACATGAAAGACAAACAAACAATTTTTATTAATGTAGAAAAGGTTCATCTAAAACGTTATCAATGGTTTCCAATAATTGTTACTGTATAATTTTTTTCTATATCATTAATTATTATTGTCATCACCGCGTCTCACTACCCGTTCGGGTTATACGAACTCACGCTAATGTGTAATGGTAGGGTGATTGTGAGATGAAATGGAGGACCTACAGTTTAACGTGGGATCCGAACAATGGTGGAGGCCTGGCATTCCCCACATTCACAAGATGTCTTGTCAGAGGTGAAGGAAGGGTTTGGTAATCAGATAAATCTTTGCCGGGACCGAGGATTGAACCCCGGACTCACAGCACAG
>CABFVX010005067.1:0-12266 GCA_902151425.1 Timema shepardi | reverse complement strand
GACAATGCTACCGAGGAGTGTGAGAGAGAAGGGACAATGCTACCGAGGAGTGTGAGGGAGAAGAGACAATCCTACCGAGGAGTGTGAGAGAGAAGGGACAATGCTACCGAGGAGTGTGAGGGAGAAGAGACAATCCTACTGAGGAGTGTGAGAGAGAAGAGACAATCCTACCGAGGAGTGTGAGAGAGAAGGGACAATGCTACCAAGGAGTGTGAGAGAGAAGAGATAATCCTACCGAGGAGTGTGAGAGAGAAGGAACATTGTTATCGAGGAGTGTGAGGGAGAACAGAACCGTGCACCTTCTTGTGACAACTGCAAGAACTAATCTGTCGGAGCACTTTTTTCGTCTTCAAGTAATAACTAGACAGTTAAGTGCAAGTTGGCAGCACCCAATGAGGTTTGATCCCCGGCCAAGTTTACTAGGGACATAATTTTTCTTTTAGGATGGTTTTCAATCATTTTTGTAGCACAGCATCTCACCACCCATTTGGATTATACACATATGTGCGTATTACACTTATGTGTTAAGGATGAGACCAGTTGAATTTAGAGGAAGTCTACCCATATTTGCGTGGAGAACGAGAAAGTAGAAAATTGTTTAGGTAAAACCACCCTCAATACACCCAATTGGGATTCTAAGTATTGAGAGAGTAACGCCTTAGACTGTTTGACTACCGAAGAGGATAGTTTTCCATTCTCTTTCCAAACAAGTGTTAGCAAGACATGTTTGTTTATTCGTGATCCATGTCTTACCAACCACCCGACAGATAAACTACAGTAGCTCCATGGCTTCTTTGGTGCTGACCGACAGCTTTAAATAGTTACCAGACCAAATTACGTATCCCTACACCGAATTAGATGATCTGTAAAAACATTTGTTTAGCATCTATCACTTTTGACAGTCAAAATTTAGGTATATACTTAAATGTTGACTGTCATAAGTCAGCTGTGAACTGTCAGTCAGCACCAAAGAAGCCATGGGGCTACTGTAGTTGTAGTGTCTGGTATCCAGCCAGGGCTCACCAAACTTTCTTCCACGAGTGCGACCAGGGTGTCCAACATGTGGTTGTCTACCATGACCAACTGGAGCTGCTCTCTCTGATCAGGATCCTGAACTAGCAGTAGCCTCAACGCTCCCACCACCTCGACGAGGGTCTCTGACGACTTGTCTTGCCACTCCCCGGTCACCAGTTCCATCAGGGAGTCCTGGTAGAACTGGAGGACTGTGCCGCCCTCGATCTGTCTCTGAAACATTGAGTGAAGGACAGGGTGAGTGTTATATGAGGAGATCACGTACGCTGCAAGTTGTGAGACACAGTAATTAAACTAATAGACTCGCTCATAATGAATCATAAAGTACATTCACACACACACACAGTATAGTCCAATCTTTATAGAAAGGATCTTATCTGACAGCTGGAAAGTTACTAGAGCTACTTTAATGTATTCATACATCAAGTAATGTGATCTACAACTGTCACTTTTTATAGATTTTATCACCCGCCTCAGTGGCGTAGTTGGCTAACGCGCTTGTCATGTTGAGTTCGACTGCTGAGGACGGGGAGATCGAGGTTCGAATCTCGGTCGGGTGAACTGGGGCGGTTTTTCCTAAATGGTTTTCCACTACTTCCTCCACGCAAATGCGGGCTCACTTCCTCTAATTCAACCTTCCCAATTCCTAATCCATTAGCGTAATTAGTACTTGAAGTGTATAACCCGAACGGGTAGTAAGACGCGGTGCTAAATAATAATAATATAGATTTTATCAATGTTGACTGAAAAAAAAAGATACGATTGCATTTTCTAAAAGGCCCTTTATATGAAAATAAATATTATTTTTTAAGCATCATGTCTTACTAGTCCTTTGGTTTGAAAGCCAATATACTAATGACGCTCTTGGCTTAGGGATGAGTAAGATTTAAATCAGTGGAATTGTATCCACTTTTGCATTATATTTGAAAAAAAAACTCATCCTAACTTCAATCAAGCGGGATTCGAATCTCGATATCCCCGTCATCTGCAATCTGTTTATCGCTATAGTGACACCTTAGACCGTGCGGCCACCAAATGTTGATGTTGCAGAGGGTAGTAGTGTAGACTCACCTGGTCCGGTGCGCACTTGTTGAGCACCTGCACCATGATGACAAAGCACTGTACCGCGGTGCGCCTCACGTCCCGGTCGGCACTGCCTTGGGATATCACTCCCATCACGATGTTCACCGTCGCAGGGCAGATAGCCCTCAGAGCATTGTGCTGGGGGCGAGGAACACAGAGTCAGTTGAGGACACAAGTGGGGGAGCTAGGTGTAATATTTCATATTAGATAAAGTACTTTATTTGAGAGTATTTATAAACAGGAGAACTTTGGTGACAAGTTTTTCATTTATAGCATTAATATTTTAACAACACATGCTTTTTTTTTTGTTTCAACTCAAGCAATTACTTGTGACCCTGTGTAGCTGTGGTATAAAAACAGTGTAAGGCATCTCATGTTAGGACGACATCTCGATAATACATTTTGCTAACATGCAACAAACAAAATCTCCCACTATAGTTTTTAAAGTTTAGACTCAAAAGTAATGGGGGTTTTAGTCATGTATTTAAATTAACTGAATTTTTTCCCTTTGTTTTCCCCGGTAGTGACAAGTGATATCACTCACCGATATAGTTTGTCAAATCACGATTCAGACCTGGCTCTTACAAACAACCGTAATGTTCGACCAAGTTCTATGTTCTGTATATTATTCAATATCGCAATTGACGGACATATTGGTAAACATTCTGTTAATACAATCACCATAAATAGAGTAAATACATTTGTACAGTCCAACCTTCACAGGAAGAGCCTTTTAGAAAATACAAACATGCTATGCTACAGTCAACATTGATAACATTTTATGATATTATTTTATAATAAAAAAAACCATGGCATCCGTCTGCAATTTAGCTGTAATGATCAAGTGGCAGCTGCCTGTTGGCGAAGATAGTGCTAACCTATGTAGATATAGGGTAGCATGTGGTCAGCACAACCGTTAATCTCAGTTTTATAGACCAGAGCCACCACTTCTTTATTCAAGTATTTCCTACGAGGCCGAGTGTTGCCTCATGGGAAATACTTGAATAAAGAAGGGTGTGGTTCATGATCTCATGGCTCGACGTAAAAATGTATCCGATAATTTTTCTAGCTGTCAGATAAGGCTCTTTCTATGAAAATTGGAATGTGGCGACTCTTTTAGCAGAAAATACTTGGCAACACCGCGAGAAAGAGAGTCATGCTCGAATATACTTTCGTCGTAATTTAAAACACAAACAATAGATACATTTGCATACACTACCACGATAAAACTATGATTAAAGATAAATATTTATAGTTTAAAGAATACCCTATAAATTATCTATAATTTAAAAACACTAGTGAATATATACATTTTTATAATTATCTAAGGAATTTACCAGTAATCCTTGTAAAGGATTATAGAAATATATAGCACCAAGCAAGCAACACGAAACATTAGCAATCTTTCAAACAAGGCACTGCTTGTCGGGAACTGTCTAATCGTCTACAAAGCTTACTCCAATTAGAAACTAGAGTTCAAAATCAACTGCAACTCATTCCTGCATGACAAAGTGGTAAGATAAATACTTACTTTATTCAAAACCATCTTCCACCAGTAAAACATGTGAGATTTAAGGTTGTTAAGTTACTCTACATTTTGTATGAGCAAGTATTACAGAGACATGCGTCGGCAAACCGCATGCTTCCAACAGAACACATCCCCATTGTTTTACAAGCGGCTACGAACGTCAGACTAGCATCTTTAGGGGGGGGTCACGAGGTTTTCTAGGAAATAATATTGTCAGTTTACTTGATAAGGGCAATCGAAAACATTTATATTTTTATAGTTTTCAGAAAAAAGTTTAGTTTGATTATTGAGCTTAAGTAGCTATAAAGTTAGTGTGAGAAATTTTGAAACTGTGAGGGGGTAAAAATATCAACTTCGACTTTGCTTGGGGGGGAATCTGGCTTCAACAATTGAGGGGATCGTGGCAAAAACATGATAACCTGCATTTTATGGAAACATGTTTTAGCAGTGATTTCTGTTAGTTTACTTCTTGAACTACAAGTTGTTTATGGTCAGTCAACACCTTGACGAGAGCTAATTTCAAAATATATTTTATTCATATTTTATATACAGGTTAATAGATTTTATAAATGTTTAAATAAAACTATATGAAGGTAGATTGTGTGGATAAAAAGAAAGAGGTAGGCCATATAAGATGTAATTAAATGTTGTAGACGAATGTGGGAAAAAGATAAACATTAAGGGCCAGTTTCATAGTCAAGTTTAGTACACCTCAAGAGCGGCGCTACACAAAGTACATGACGACACCTACCTAAACCAGAATGGAATGGGCCAGTTTCCTATGCGAGAACGGCCCATTCCATTCTGGTTTAGGTAGGTGTCGTCTTGTATTTAGTGTAGTGTCGCACTTGAGGCGTACTAAGTTTGACTATGAAACTGGCCCTAAGAGGTTCAAGAATATAAAAAAAGCATGTGTAACTCCGTGTATGAAACAAAGGGAGTATTCAAAGATAGGAGAGTGTGGAGAAAGTTAGTGAGGATGTATCAAGTATGGAGTTATTGTTTTTTAAGCTAAATTCACAGTTCCCTGAGGAAACGGCGGGATTGACTAGGTATGTTTTTTTCTTACATCCATTACTGTTTCCAGGCCTTAGGCCTGGGTCAGTATTTTATTCAAGTAATATATTTTCCACTACCGGATTGCTAGGCCTGTCAGTGATTCATATGCCTTATGATCTAACTTATATCTAGAACCGACACAACATCCAGCCCCCGGCCATTAATTCATCACTATGAAAGGGTAAACCCACATTTCACCAATAATAAATGTTCCAACCGTGCTGGTAATCGAACACAGGACCCTTAACGAAGTAGAAAGACTTGCTACTGACTGATCTAAGGTGTCAGAGTATGTATGTATGTATGTATGTTTAAATAGTGACTATATTCCATATAAATTGATTAGGGTTATCATGTTTTTGACCCAACATCCTCAATCACAAAGCGTTTTCAATTATATTGAGTTTTTTTAGCATCATTTACTAGAAATTATGTTAATGGGTTAGGAATGAGGAAGGTTGAATTTAAAGAAAGTGTATCCACATTTGTGTGGAGACAGAGTGGGAAATTCTTTTAGGAAAAACCACCCTGAGTACACCCAACCTTGATTCGAACCTGAATCTCCCTCTTTTCGTTAGTTCAGTCTATTGCGAGAATGACACTTTGGACCCCCCATCCACCGAAGATGTTGTTTATGTATAATTTATTGATAGACACCAACCAGACAATAATCAAGAACTACTCAGATATATTAAACAGCCAATAAGGGTCTGTATATATATATATTGTACTATTGTTTAGAGCTTGCTTAAGACACAATTCATTATTATTTAACATTCACAGGATACAGCGACAGTTACTTATGGTTCTCCTTTCAAAAAATGTGCAATTAGGAAATGTGGGTAGTTAATACACTTGGGATGGAAGAGAATGAACTACCGGAACAGACGTGAGCGTACCAGATGTCGACACGATTGGCAGTACAGATTGTGTTATCAACCCTAGCGATGGATAGTCCCCCCTATTTTTCCCCCCTAACATTGTCGGGTTTCAACTTATCTTTGGGTGAATGCTGGAGTAATTACTTTTATTTAAACTCGTCAATCTTTCGATACCAAGTAACGATGGGGTCGAATCGGCTTTATCTTGAATATGAACCTTATACAACATGAAAAGATGCTTAAAAGGTTAACTTTATCACATTGTCATGATTTGATTTGATTCAATCCTCTTTTTTTTCATGTTAATTCTTGATTTGCTTAAGGAAAATATAAATTGTAACTAAATAATAACATATTTAGTTATAATGTGAGATTACATTCAGTTAAGTGGTAAATTAACTGGGTTTGGTATGGTTGTTAGGTTTGTCCTGCAGTTAAGTTGAGCTAAATAAAGTCATATTGGCCCTAAAAAAAATTGTATTGGAAGTTTGAAAAAGCAAAAAATTATTTAATCTTAAATTATTATTTTTCAAATTCTTGTATCTTGAATATATTTGAGGATACGAAGGATTCCAAAGACCTATCCTTAATACAATGCTGACTATCAGCAAATGTAACTATAAAACAGGACCGCTGAACAATAATATTGAACAAGTGAACATCACACACCGCTAACTGGTCAAGGATCGAACCCTTATCTCCTTAATCAGTGGTTTCCAAATACCCGCATTTGTGTGGAGGAAGAGGGAAAAACGTCTTTTTTTTTCAAACAACTTCAGTGCACCTAACTGGGATTCGAACCCTGAGCCCCCACCCTGTCATCAGAAGGCTAGTTTATTGCGAGAGTGACATGTTAGACCATTCAACCATCGAATCAGGTTTTGAGTTTGATTTTTGATTTTATTTGTATAATAGAAAATTTTGTAGACAAATTAACATATATTTTAATGTGAACTTTTATAAGCCTTTCATTCCCTGTCATGGTTTTGTTTAGCTTAGATTTAACATTTGATTAAATTTTAGAACCGTTTGTATGCTGCAAAATATAATTATATCTCTTTTATCACCAAGCACTGGAAGGGGTGCATTAATAAGGCCATGGTCCCAAAAGAGTACACGAAAGGTGAAAGTTTAAAAAACACCGCCCCAGATAAAAATACACAACATCATCCATGCATGGTGACCTGGTGGTCTAGGGGTAAGGTGTCAGACTTCTGTGCTGGTGTCCGGGGTTCAATCCTCGGTTCTGGTACGGATTTATCTGATTGCCAAACCCTTCCTTCACCTCAGACAAGACATCTTGTGAATGTGTGGAATGTCAGGCCTCCCTCGTGGTTCGAATCCCACGTTAAACTGTAGGTCCTTCATTTCATCTCACAATCACCCTACCATTACAAATTAGTGTAAGTGCGGATAATCTGAACGGGTAGTGAGACGCGGTGCTAATAATAATCATCCCTGCGGTGGACACCTACTGTACTGCCGTGAGAAATCAACGGGCATCACACGGTCTGTTCCGAGCTCTGCGGGGTGTACTCAGACCAACTCGTACCTTGCAAACCACTAGAAATAGTATCTACTCATGCTGGTTCCAGACCCATGGTTCTTCCAACTCACCCCCTCATTTAAACAATGGGTAGAACTATCTAGACTTTTCCTTCGACCATCTAAATTGAACCTTAATATCATACTCTGAAAACATAGTTCAAGATTCACCAGCGTCAGAAAAATAACAGGAAAAACAAAACAGGCAAGTTAATAACATGTGACCCATATGAGTCGACAAACCCCCATTTAAGGACCACTTTACGAGCGGGTGGCAGGTATCGTGAGCTAACATACACTTTATTTAAGTTTCTCTCAGAAAACAATTTGACAGCATCATTACCTGAAAAGTTATAGAAAATTTATGCAAACACAACTTTAATAGTAAAACGGAGACAAACTTTTCTCTTTTAGACTGTATTTCTTACATACTCCCACACAGTGATAATGTTTTTTAAAAGATGTTAGTAAATGCCAAAGATATTATATATTGTTCCTTGGTTAGAATATACTAAAATTAACTTGTCAAAATGGCTGTCAATTCACGGTCCCTGCAATGTGAGTTAAGGTTCGTACATTTGCAGTTTTCATAACAAAAAACCTTTTTGGTCAAAATAAATGAAACATTATTCTAGTAGATTAATTGAATCTTCTACACAGGGTGATATAAAGAATCGTTGAATGTTTGTCCCGAGTATAGTGAGCTTTGACAAAAAAAACTATTTAAATGAGATTAAAAGGTTTTGTTGAATCCCACAAAGTTTAAGACAGATATTTAACAACTGTTGATACTACCACGAATAGAAAATTAAACTAAACGTATCTACTAGCAATATTTGATTTATAAAAAAAATTGTTGGTATAAAAACTGAACAAATACAGACCTTAGCTTGCGTTGTTTTCCACCCCACTTTAACAAAGTTTTGTTGCTCCTCTGAGTGATTGCTTGGGGTCCATTATTTGACGTATCCATACGAGCGTTCATCTTTCCATTCAGATATTACAATTTCTGATGCTAATTTTGGTTGTTTAGCGTAGGTTTCCACAGTTAGGTAAAGTTGGTAGGTATGAAAAAGTGAACTCCATACAAACAGCAAAGTATCTTTAAATTATTAAAAATTAGTCAAATTCTTAATACAAATCAAATGTGGCTTGGAATACAATTGAAATAAATAACTTGCACGTATCAGGGTAGTTGGACTCAAGAGTCGGACAAAACATTGTTAAAAGTGGCCCATAAATAACAAACCCCAACACAAAATGTTACCATAAGATTAGTCACAAGAGGTTCACATAAATTACCTTATGGAACATGCTATTCTCCTGATAATCGATAGCTTCAGAGGCAAAACAGTTCAACACACTTGGTCAATAGGGGCAACCAAATACATCAAATTTGAAGGGAGAGTTGAGGAAAATCTACAGTTTGGAGCTGATGTGATGAAAAGGGGTTATAGAGGAATTTATAAACACTTGAAACTATGAAAAGAATTGATAGGAACCCAGATCCTGGCAAAAAAAAAAAAAATCTCCATCACATATTATTTATTACCTGTTCCGGGTTATACGCGTGTTCATTAAATATGTTAATGGAGAAGGAATAATTATGGTAGAATTTAAGAGGAAATATACCCACATGTGTGCAAATAGAGAATGGGAAACCGTTTATATTAAAACACCTTCTGTATACCTGACCGGGATTTGAGCCCCGTCACTGTCCAGCCCAACTCGAGTGTGACGCATTAAATGATGCTGCCCTCTATGCGGGTTTTGTGACTATCAACCCAATCAAAACTATAAGTCTCCCCACTGTATGCTCAATAATATGAGATTTATATTTTTAAAGATTGTATCAGAGCAGCTAGGTCTAACGCTTGGCTGCCATTGTGACTGATAAAGAAAGAGGGGAAACAGGTTACCCCTCTCTTTAAAATTCGGCCCAAACTAATCCTTCTTACATTTCAACTGTAAGTGATCTGATGTTGCAAACAATTAAAAATAATTTTTTCAAAGTCTTTATTTATTTACGATATGAACAAGCAAAATTATTTTATGAAATTAAAATAAGTATAATTTCCAAATTAAATTTGTCTTTTGAAGTGTCTTAAATATTTGGTCAATTAAGTGAATTGTGGTCAATTTTTTTTAAATGTATTAAAAGAACTTGTAAATGATTTCAAATCTAAACCATATTTTTAATAAATATAGACCTAACAAATTGAAACCCACAATTAAGTTTATACCATTCACTTCAACTTACAAACTGATATCAAAGTATAAAAGTATCCCTAAATTAGTAAATATGAATTGATATTCCTTTTAGATCAACATCTTTCAATAAAAATAAAATTCCATTTTGATTGGATGATAAAGTGATAAATGGATAGTTTGTAAAATTTTGTCAGCAGTTTTATTAATTTTATCAAACACAAGTTAAAGAAATATTAATTGATTATTATTATTAAGGACCAATAAAATAATTGAGCAGTATGGTTAAGAATGGCTCTTATTTAAGTACACATGCGGCACTTTATAAAAACATGGAATTGAAAAGAACAATATAATTATATTCTATAGCAATATTACAGTGGGGGTTAAAGAAAGGTGAATTAAGGTCCACATTTTTACAGTTTTTATAGCAGAACTTTTTTTGGCTAAGATAAATAAAATATATGTTTAGTTTAGTGTTCTAAAAAGGGTGATGTCACCATTTCTTCAAAATTTGTCTTGAGAATAGCGAGATTTGAACATGACGTTTTGTAACTAATTATTGAAAAATGTACTGTTCAAATTTCATTATAATCAAGATAGCTATTAAATAACTATTGACATTAACATGTGTAGAACATTAAAACCCCAGAGCCATGTTTTATTTATTTTGACCAAAAATGTTTCTTTAAATAAAATCTATAAGAATACTGACCTTAACTTGGTGTTTTCTTACACCCCAATTTAAATGGCAACACAAACATAGGAAGTACACCTAATAAACAGTATCACCTATATGTTAAAGCGGCAACAAAAATTCCCATTCCTAATTTTGAAGATTCAAGGGTTCGAGGGTTCAAGGGGTTCAAGGGTTTGAAGGTTCAAGGGTTTGAGGGTTCAAGGGTTTGAGGGTTCAAGAGTTTGAGGGTTCGAGGGTTCGAGGGTTCAAGGGTTTGAGGGTTCAAGTGTTTGAGGGTTCAAGAGTTTGAGGGTTCAAGGGTTTGAGGGTTCAAGGGTTTGAGGGTTCAAGGGTTTGAGGGTTCAAGGGTTTGAGGGTTCAAGGGTTTGAGGGTTCGAAGATTCAAGGGTTCGAGGGTTCAAGGGTTCAAGGGTTTGAGGGTTCAAGGGTTTGAGGGTTCGGGGGTTCAAGGGTTTGAGGGTTTCATCCCCATTATTTATTTTCATATGAGAACTTGGTGGTACTTTATAAACGAACGTCACAATATGTTTATGTTCCAAAGCTGGCGCGACATAAGCACATTATAACAGTACATAACACACAAACAAACAGAAACAGTTCAAAGTGTATCGGTGGTAGAGCGCCGGGATATGAGGAAACTCACCCTTGCTCCGGAAATAACACTTCCGAGGACATGGAGTAGTTCGGTGCTTAGGTCAGAAAACCTGTCCACCAAAGAAGTTTGAAAACAATCTGTGGAAAAATATTAAAAACCATATTATATGAGAGTAGTTGTAGCGAACTCCTCTATGACTTGGGACGGGTCAACAGAGCATGGGACTATCTAGACCATAGTTTCTCAAACCTCCTCTCCCCTTTTGGGGCCATGAGATAACCAACATACCCTTTCCAGACCTTCATAAAGTATAAATACGTGTTCTAAATCTTAATGACGCTTTAGTTGTGAGTAGGGATGTGAAAATAGTATTGATACTTTACTAATAGCAGTTGTTTTTTTCAATACTAAATTGTTTGTTTTTTTGCTCAGTATTTTCTTCCGGTAGTTTTACTGATATATTAGTACTCACACTCCGGTATCGAAAGAAACTAATTTTTCGTTATCTTCACTCATGGCCCATACTGGGATTAAATGTTTACCAGAGTGAACTGTGGAGGAAGAACAATTGACAATATTTCTCGATCCTCAATCGTTTTCTGGGTGACAAGCAAGAAGTAACACCAGCAATCAGGGCCGTATGCAAGAACTATTTAGTTTATAATGTTTTATACTGTTTAATATGGCAAAGGTCAACTGTTTCAATCAAAAAAGTGAATTCGAATTAAATATATAAAACATCCTCAAAGCCAAATTAAAGTTGTAATATTTTTGGATAGTTGTTTAGTGCTTTTAAAAATAATATTATTTATCTATTTAACATTATGCACTCCCGTGTAACTTTTTATATTGTGCAATTGTTTGATTCTCTCTAACCTGATAAAGACAGTTACTATCACAACAAGCAATTCTATTACTTAAGATTATTTCATTTTAACAATAATTTGTAATATATATAACAACTAAAATAACAATAAATGAACAAAAAACTGAATATTCAAACTGTAAATATTTTTAATTGGGGAAGCTTTATAATCATTTAGGCATGAATATTTTTCAAAGCGAAGTCGAAGCTAATCCTTATTTTTGAAGCCAAATCAAAGTTCCACACACTTTTACTATTTAACAGCTTGGTCAGAATACGTTCATTTTATCAACAGGTCTGTGAATACCTCTGTTTTAATTTGTTTTGTGACTTGTGTGGGGCTTATTGCTCTGTTAATAGAAGCAAAGCTACCACAATTCAACAATTTGCAACAGAGATTAATAAAACAACCCCATGGCTGGCATCAGCCAGTAAGCGAGCTATATTGACTGAGCAGTCACCGTCTGTTAGTGAATATATTTCTAACTCTTGTGGATAGAGGTGTCATATTGTCAGCACAATGAGCCCTCCAGCTCTTAATCTCAGTTTTCTAGACTGGCGCCACTACTGTTTATTCAAGTAGCTCCTCGTTTGTCCTCACGAGGCTGATTTCGAGCCCGTTCCAGACCCACTGCTTCACAGAACAATCTGTAAGTCCAAGGGATTGAACCCAGGACCTCTGAATCTGTAGCCGGGAACTCTTGACCACTAGGCCACACAGGCGGTCAAATATTAGTAAAAACATGTAACCTAGTTACAACCTAACATAG
>CABFVX010005066.1:0-34202 GCA_902151425.1 Timema shepardi | reverse complement strand
CTGTTAGTTTTATTTATGAAAGAACAATAAACAATTAAAGAACAAAGAGCACATGCTCGCCACTCGAGATAAACACCGGAACTAACAAAGACGTTGCACAAGACGCTTTGGTGACGTCATCAGAGAAGTGGCTTCATAAATCTAAAAGTAGAATAGTTACTAAACTCGTGTTTGTTATTATAGGCCTAGTTAAGAGAATGTTTATTTATTACACACAACAAGTTCTATCTTGGATATAGGGTTGCACTGCGAACAGTGTTTTCTAGCGTAGCAAATGTCAGGCCCTTCCATCTGATATATATAAGCAAGCGTGATTGAGTTGGTAGCCCTGAATCAACAGCCTGACATTTATCAACATGTTTCCATCATAGTTTGGTTAGTGGCATTACTCATATCGTATGTATTACTTTTGTCTTGTGCCTAGTTGGTTTCTTTAATTAAAGTTATTGTTATTTTATTTTATTAAACATATCGGTTCATTGAGACTAGCAAATTGCACCTTAATTTTAGCCATTTTATAATAATGGGCTTGAAAATTTTCAAATACTATACTACTCTCACACCTCTTTTGGTCTTGAGAAGTTTTTAAATCAGTAGATCAGATGTATAATATTTTTGCATTTATACTAATTCAGTTTTTGTGTTTAAAAAGTAATCAGGTAAGAGAATTATTGCTTTTTACAGCAATTGTAGTTACTTATTTTCATTGGAAATGAATATGTTACGACAGACAATAGGGACTTGAATTAAAACCTATTTTTGAAAATTTTCTTTGAAACTTTAATACACAACATGAGAAAGATTGTGTGATTGTGTTGTATATATTTTTTTCATTAGCAGAAATATTCTTTCTTTGACTTTGTTGTTTGCCTTGCATTTAGTTTCTTTTTCTTTTTAAATATGTCTGCTCTGAACAAATTTTATTTTAACTAGTTGTATTATACTAAATTTTAATTATCTGTTTTAACTTTATTTTAATATTTAGTAGGCATATTATGATAGATAAAATTGTATATACATTTCCCTTCTAATCTTTCTATTTATAGCACCCTACTACTTACATATGCATGTTCATTTATATCTACTTTTAACCATAAAATAATTCTATTCAGTGGTATTTTATTAAGATATACACCTTTCTATTTAACAAAATCAAATCATTTCTTTTACAGCAATAAAGAATCTTTACACATGTTATTTTTTGAAATATTATGCACAAAAACAATACATGAAGACATATTTTATACTCATTGCAGATCAATGAATTTGCTTGCCAATCCAATAACTTAATTTCTCTCATTTACAATGAACAAAGTATTTCTGATATAAAATCATATATTTATTTGATTTAAAAATCAGTCAGGAACTCAAACTAAATGGTGTAAATTTTGGTTACAGATAAAATTAGAGTTAAAATTTTCTCTGCAAAATTAAAATTGAAAACACTTGTTCATTTATAGTAGTTGATAGTAGGAATGTCGTTATCTCGCATGAAGTGTGAGCAGTGCCTCTTTCCCCCTCTAGTGTAAGTTTCTAAGGTAGCCTAAGTAGAATCAACAACACACTACAGTACTTCAATGTCATATCTTCCGTCCTTACCGAGCTATCAGCGGGGTGCAGGATGTTCTAGCAATTGTCTGTGCTTGTGCACACATAAACAGTACAGAAGGTCTACTGTTCACATTTAATTTAATTTGTGTATTGTTCTATATATTATGCAATATGCAAAGTAAGCTACATACAACATTTATTAGTCATAATAATTATCATGGATACAATACTGCAGAGTGCAGTAATTAGATTGTTATGGTTAATATTCACATTAGAGTGGTTCATGCAAAGTGGAATTATGACTTCTTTGGTTTTACATGACATCCAGCAGATGCTATCAGTAATGCCAACATTATGTGAAAGTAACTTTTGTCAAAATATTTGGGAATAATAATTATTCTCACTAAAAATATTATCAATCCCATTTAACAATATTTCCCCAATGATAACAGTATAATTTTATTTTCCATAGTTAAATTTAAGGAAAAAAGTCTAGTAAATTCATTTTTTTTTAAATCTTGTGGCAATTACAGGTTAAATAGAGCGTGGAATTTTACATTTAAAGGTATTATATTTAGTTATTAATATTTTTATAACTGGCCTCATATATATTTAACATAAATAAACGGTTTGTGGTAATAAAGAGGGGAAAACATACAAAATGTTAGTGAAATAATATAAAGTTAAATTTTGTAAACACGAGTATTAATACCATTCGATGTCCAACCAGCGACAAGGTCCCCTACGTCACCAACTGGCAGCATTGCTTCTATTCAGTGGCCATATTTGTTTTTAGCATCTAATGCCACTTTTAACGACCTCTCACTTTTAATAATTGATTTGAATTAGACAGCAAACGCAGACTTAAAAACTATGCCAACAACCAAACGATTATTCTCACAACCAAAATCTAACAATTTTAAATATACATTATATCAGTGAATTATCATATAAAATACAGTTAATTTCCTAAAGATAGAACTTATAGTTCTTGATTTTAACATCAATCATATTGTTAAATATATTTAATGGCATTAAAAATCACATATTTTCATATAATTATGTAGGAACCATTTGGCCTTGAAATGTTTTAAATAATACTTGGCCATAACTATCTATTTAATATTACTATGACTTAAATCAACAACAATTGCACATTAAATTTATATTATGGTTAACCTTTTTTAAAAGTACAGTACAAAATATTTCTCAAAAAAATTATCCTAAGCTAATTATAAATGGCGGTTTATCTTAAATTTACAAAATAGACAGTGACTTAGCAATACAAAATGCTCCTTTTTAAAAACTGAACAAAACAACCAATATTAAACTATTTTAAATCACTATTTTACTTATTAAATAATAATAATAATCTAAAAATGGCCCAAACTGATCATGCACTGAAAATATTATTTAATACTGTGCCCAACCCCTGAACTGCGTGGTCCCAGGTACAACATCTGACTCGACAAATCGCCTCAGACTGGCTACATATTTCCACACTGACCAGATGTTGCCATATTGTACAAACATTAATTTGAAATCCTTCCCACATGGCCACCAACAGGTCGTCTCTTTAAACTTGTGTTCTGAGGCAGGCGCTCTGCTATTCCCAAGTGGTAATAGTATTAAGTGTGAAATGTTTTATTTTTTGACTAGTGGTAATTGTATAAAATGTGAACAATATTCCTCTGTTCAGTGGCAGCACTGTATTTCTATTTTCATTGTGAAAGCCATATTGTTAGTTTTATTTATGAAAGAATAATAAACAATTAAAGAACAAACAGCACATTGCTCGCCACTCGAGATATATACCGGAACTAACAAAGACGGTTGCGTGAGACGCCCCGGTGACGTCATCACAGAAGTGANCGTTAATACAGCGTCCTGGACCCATAACCTGTTAGTTTTATTTATGAAAGAATAATAAACAATTAAAGAACAAAGAGCACATTGCTCGCCACTCGAGATATATACCGGAACTAACTAAGACGGTTGCGTGAGACGCCCCGGTGACGTCATCACAGAAGTGACGTCACAAATCTAAAAGTGGAACAGTTACTAACTCGTGTTTGTTATTACAGGCCTAGTTAAGAGAATGTTCGTTTATTATACACAACAGTATTGGTATAAGTATTTCGTTTTATTGGCTTAGCAAAACATTATAAAAGATCGTGCACTGCATCTTGCTACCAGTTCGGGCTAAATGCATATTTACACCACTGGACTAGGAGTGAAAAGGTAGAATTTAGTCAAAATATACTAATATATGCCTAGAGAGAGAGGTAGAGAGAGTAAAAAACCACTGAGAAAAATCCTCCTCAGCACACAAGGACGAGATTTGAGCCCTGACCTTATCGTCACCCGCAAACACTATAGTACGATTATGTCACCTGTATTAAAGTGCCCATCGGTACGACTATTAGCAAAGTTAATTGGTAGAATAGATTTTATTTATTTTTAATGGAATGTTTACCATCGTGATTATTAATGACTCTAAACAAGTGGCAGAGAGAGGGAGGGCATATACCCTCAAATAGCGTGGAAAGAGCATGAAAGATCCACAGCGAAAATTGCCACCCCCAGTGTTTCTAGTCGAGACATAAAGAATATCGTAAAAGTTGTGTGTGAAACCAACAATCTGCTTTTATTTATATAATAGACTTTATGAAGAGTTTATATTTAAGTTTATGTATGCAAAAAGGACAAAGGATGCCTACTGCACCAAGGAAATTCGGTCGATTATCGCCATGTTCATGGATGAACGACCCTAAAATTATTTATATTTAAAAATATATATAAATCGTCTTATTTATGTAAAACAAATCCAATATACACGCGTTGTGTGTCTATTCAATTCCAATATAGCTATTTTTAATTAAATATAAAGGCTATTTTAGAAAAATGGAAAATTTTCAAAATTTTTAATAGGTAAATGAGTTTTAAATTAATTTATTTAAAAAAATTTACACATATTATTATCTATAGTATAAAATATACCAGTAGAAAAAATCAATATAATCATTTTAAAAAACAATTAAATTTTGAAAATTAATTTTTCAGCAAACTAAGCCCTATCTTTAAATGCTTACCTTTTTTTAAGAAAATCAATCATATTGAATTACTTATCACGCTAAAAACTACTCTGATTCTCATTTTAAACCAAATCATGTGTGCCATTTTTAAAAGATTGCATTGCTATTTGTCGTTTAAAACAATTCCGATATCCTTTATAAACACAATCATTGTATTATATTTTTGAAATATTTCAAGTTTTTTTAAAATTATTAATCTGTAAACCATCCATAATCGTCGCCATGGTGACGGTTGCAATGAAGATGGTTGCGGTAGTGACGGTTGCCAAGGAGAATGTCGTCATGGTGACGGTTGCCATGGAGACCGTTTGCCATAGAGACGGCTGCCATGGAAACTGTTGCCATGGAGACGGTTGCCATGGTGATGGTTGCCATGGTGACGGTTGCCATGGTGACGGTTGCCATGGTGACGGTTGAATGGTGATGTTTGAATGGTGACGGTTGCCATGGTGATGGTTGCCATGGTGACGGTTGAATGGTGACGGTTGCCATGGTGATGGTTGCCATGGTGACGGTTGCAATGAAGATGGTTGCGGTAGTGACGGTTGCCAAGGAGACGTTTGCCAAGGAGAATGTCGTCATGGTGACGGTTGCCATGGAGACCGTTTGCCATAGAGACGGCTGCCATGGAAACTGTTGCCATGGAGACGGTTGCCATGGTGATGGTTGCCATGGTGACGGTTGCCATGGTGATGGTTGAATGGTGATGGTTGCCATGGTGACGGTTGCCATGGCGATGGTTGCCATAGAGATAGTTGCCAGGGCATGACGGTTTTCATAGCAACGGTTGCCATAGAGACGGTTGTCATGGCGTCGGTTGCCAATGATTCAGAAACGGTTGGTTTTATAAAAATATATTTCATTTTAAAAAAATTATTTTTAATAATACTACAATTTTGCAATGATAAGTCATTTATTATCTCAAATAGTTGCTGATATACGCAAATTTCAGGGTCTGTAAGATACTCTAAAAATAATTTTCATCGGAAAATGAAAATAGCCAGTTTATCTATAATCTTAATCAACGCATTAATTTCAATCAAAATTCGTTAGAACCGATTTTGAGAAAATCTATTTTCTCTTTTTTCGCCCGCTATTAACCTACTTTTAATTTCAAGATTAAATAGACATACATACACACAGAGAGATGGCATTGCAAAGACTACTTTTTAGGGTTCGGGGAGTCATGAGACGTCAATGTCCATCAACATTTCAGGTTTGGTTGTTTTTTTACGGTCGCAATACTTTACCTTTAGTGTTGGAAAAGTTAAGAAATATACTCGCGTATAGCTTGAAATTTATTGGTTTTATAAAAATAAGCTTTGAATAAAATGTTTGTTTTATAAATAGATCTACATATTTGTAATGATAAGTAACTTCCTATCTCAAAGAGTTACGGAGATATGATTTTAAAAAAATTATGATTTACCCATCAGACAGGGTGATATCAACCGTTTGTTGAATTTCTGTCATGAACATAGTAGCATTAGATGAGAAACGTTTAAATGAAAAGAAATAAATTCCAGGATACCCTTGACAGATAATCAATAACTGTTGAGGTCACCCCGTGAATAAAATTAAACTGAAGAAATGCTAGATTCATTATACCATTACGAAGTTGGGTCAATTTTTCCCACATTGTTTCTCTTAACTGGAGAGGTGGGCTACTTTCTCCCATAAGAATAGCATTGATCAGTGGCGGATCAGGAAATATTATTTTTGGTGGTTGACATGTCTTTCAAGTTTTATCTTTCACCCTCCTTACTACTGAGGTGGGTTATTCGCTCCCATGCGAGTAATACTAAGAATTGTCAAAGGGAGTCAGTGATGGAACGGGAAATATTATTTTGCGGGGTTGACAATTCTTTCGAGTTATATCAATGCTCCTACTCACTGCGGAGTTTGGTCACGGTCTCTCGCATTTTTCGTTTTCACAGAGAAGGTGGGCAAAGTTTTACCATAAAAATAGCATTGATCAGTGGCGGATAGGGAAATATTATTTTGGGTAGTTGACATTAATTTTATCAAGTTTTATCTTGGGGCTTCCTTACTTGTGAAGTGGGTAACTTTAACCCATATGAATAGTATTAAAACTTCTCAAAGTGAATCAGTGGCGGATCGCGAAACATTATTTTGAGGGATAACAATTTTTCCCTGAGTTCTAGCATTGAAGTCCTCACTGTGAAGTTGGGCTACTTTTTCCCACATTGATCCTTCCCATAGAACCAGTGGGTCACGTTCTCTCATACGAATAGCACTTATGAGTGGTGGATCGGGGAATATTATTTTGGGTTTTTTATTATTGATTCTTGTCACTGTGGAGTTGGGTCACTTTCCCCCATATTGATCCTTCCCATAGACCAGTTGGGACACTTTCCCCCATATTGATCCTTCCCATAGACCAGATGGGACACTTTCCCCCATATTGATCCTTTCCATAGACCAGTTGGGACACTTTCTCCCATATTGATTCTTCCCATGGACCAGTTGGGTCACTTTTCCCCATATTGATCCTTCCCATAAACCCGATGGGACATTTTCCCCCATATTGATTCTTCCCATAGACCAGATGGGACACTTTCCCCCATATTGATTCTTCTCATAGACCGGATTGGTCACTTTTCTCATAAGAATAGCATTTCTCAGTGGCGGATCAGGAAAAAATATTTTGGAAGGGGAGCAGGCGAAACGAGGGGGGCAAACCAGGAGTTTATAAAATAGTTACATTTTTTGATACAACTTTTATAAATCACCAACATTTTATTATAATATTACTACGCATTGGGTGTTACTCGTTGAGCCGTTTATTAAAACGTTTCCCAGGAGGCACTGCGAGGAAGCGAGTAACGTCACCTCCCACCTATAGCTAAGTTTGACTAAACTATTTAATTTTGATAAGGCCGTGCTGTTTCACTTGATGAAATCAGGCTATGATATTGATAATAGCTCGATATTTTTACGTAATAAAATCTTTATTACAAAGGTTAATACACACATTTACTTTTAAAATACTTACATACAAAACAAAATGATGGGGTTTTTATAATTATTTTATATGTCGATTGGTGAAAAAATTTGTCTTATTTTGTGGTGACCGTATGCAAGAGTGTCACATCCATTATCTAAAATATAGCGTTTGTCATCTCCTGGTGAAAGTGCAAGTTTATTCAAGGAGAAACTGTACAATTGATGTTTCTCACTTCTTATCATATGGACATATTGGAGTAGTGTAAGATCCTCTGTTTTAATTTTTTTTTAAGATGGGCATGTTTAATTTTCTTTTAGATAGTTGTTTATGACACACCTTTACCTACTTTTTTTCCCTCAAGGATCTCCTTTTGAATGGAGTAAAGTTTAGGTCGAAGTCCCACAAACTCTCGAATACACTCTCCATTCATCACATCCTTCATTTTACCCAGAGCTTTTTTATTGCATACACTGTACAAAAAAGGTGTTTCTGGATAGTCTGAAGTGTCGAATTGATCTTTAATATCAAACATATCCACATACACATTTTCTGTTTTCAGTTCGTAGCAGAGTGAGTCTGTGTCTGTGAATAAGAGCTTAGCATTTTGTCCATATTTACTTTTAACATAAGTATAATGAAAGTTATACATGATAACTTTACTTATATTTAAGATTGCAAAGCCTGCATTGATAGGCTTATTCAAAAGTAGGATTATTTTTCTCATATGAACCCCAACTAACTCATCTGTGAAGATTGTATAAGCAATAAATGCTGGTGAAGCAATACGCACTTCTTTAGTATTTTTTCATTATTTAGTAATTAAAAATTTACACTATGTCTTTGATTCTCCATCGACTTCCCGAATACTGCATCGTTCATGAGTTTGGAAAAGTCCTTTTCATATCTATTTACTGCATTTTTTCGTTGGGAAGTATTAAAATCAATATATGTCTTCAGCCAAACACTCTGATTGAAAGTTAGGACTCGGTGTATCTTTTGAAGCTTCATACCCAAGGAAATATAAAGTTTTAAATTACGTTAGTGTACCACATATTTTTTTTACTTTTTAGGTTGGGCATTAGTTTATCTGTTTTCCCACCGGTTTGAGAGTTCAGCTTGGATTGTATATACTTAGAGAATGGGGATAACATCTCAGGAGTAACTATGACTTTTTCAGGAGCAAGTGGATAGTCACTGTGTTCGTCATGAATTTCTTCCGGATACTATAGATATACTTCTAATATATAGCCCACAGGGCTATCATCAACAACTTAAATTATATTGAGCTCTGCTATTTCAGTCTTTTTCAACTACCTAAATTTACTCTGAGGAAGGCATTCAGACATAACAGTCCCATATAAATGATTACAATCCCAGTACGTGATGTACTTCACCTCCTTTTCAGGGTTAAAATCCATAATATCAGGGTTGTTTGCTTCAGAATATATATTTGAAATCATAGACACCCCAACACGTATCCCTTTTTCAATTAATAAATGCATTTCAATGTCAGTTAGTAGCTCCAAATCAATCTTGGTCATCTTTAAAATTGCCGCCCATGCTAGTCCAGAGCTTGTGCAAAAATGTAGACAGTTTAATTTATAGTACTTAAAACAAAATAGCAAAAGTATTCGAAGACATCTGCTAAAAGTAGAAAATCACTTAAAACGTATAAATTTTGATAATCTTCCATAGTATTCATTTCAAAATTTTCCCACACAATCTTAGCATGAGCATAGTCACTTTCTGAAATATTTTCTTGGTGCATCTGATTAGAGAATGCGGATTTTGGTGGTAAATGACTATCTTTCAGTTTACTGTTGCAATCCATGTAGTCGTAAGAGAACACACCTTTTCGTAGCAGAATATCTACTTTATCAAAGGGGATATTTTCATGGAGTATTTTAAATTGAGTTTTTCCAATATGCAACAAATAATCAACCAATTTTTCAAGAGATTTGCTTAAAAACTGGAACGAGTCAATAATTTGTAAATACCCAAGACTAAATGAAATATACTTCTCCATATTGTTTGGAATACATGATATTCTTCTGTCTGTAAACTTCTCAATTTTCTAAATGATATTATGGGCGTGATAATTGTTTAAATTGTGTAATGTGACGCGTATTCTCTTGGTATATTGAAACTGAATATTGCACTTACTACAATGAGATGCACCCCGATAAGCTCCACTGAGATGACAGTGGTCACAGACGCGGTCTTGACCCAACTCCTTCTCGCAGATACTACATAAGCTAGCTGAAATAAATTCATTTCCTTGTTCAGGGGTATAGTGCATAGGGACATTTTTCTTAGTCCCAATGACCATAGGTTATTTTTAACAAGTTTATGAATAAAAGTATCCACAACATTTTCACCACTATAGACAACAGGGAGTTTCTCACATTTACCTTCGGAATCGACTATTACATATGAAAATCCTGATGGCGTATGATTCGTCATTTTTTAGTTGATGATTGATTGGGGTTAGGTGCACACCCTGATATTTTAAAATGAAAACACTCAAAATCTGCATACATCACATACGAGAATTCTATCATATGTTTATATGTCAAAAATTACAATATTTTGTTCTTTTCCTCGGGCATCTGTATCTTATGAGCATCTAAATCAGAACACTGCTCACTATGCTCATCCCTGAGATTTTCTTTAAGAAAATCTATGCAAGCAATATTTGCAATAGTATGATTTACCATTGTTTCTGGTCAGTGAGCTTAGCAATCTGCTGAAGTTCTTAATAAGACAATAATGTCCCCCATCCACATTTGAAATAAACAACAAATCCACGTGATTTTCACGACTAACCTTAGTTATCCTTAAAGGGAATATTTCCCCTTGGTAGCCATACACATTAATAGATACATTATTTTGTTTTTCAAACTTAGCTATGTGCGGTATTTGCACAGGATATTCAATACCATCCATATTTAGTTTATCTTCCAGTGATATATACTTTCTCACTCGATTAGCGTTCTTGTCAGCTGGGTATAGAAATGATAGCACAGACCAAAGAAAACATTTACTGTCAGTATTTCTTATATTTATTAGGGAAATTTTATTTCTCAGCTCTTCTGGTAATGGAATATAGCAGGAAGCAACCAAATAAATATATTTAGCTAGTTTAAGTTCAAAGTATTTCACACGATACTCAGACTAACCACTTCCCTTGTTTTGGAAAGAAGATGCTTCAATCATGTAAGTGCATGCATCCTCAATCTGTGATTTTAATTCTTCAGGACTTAGCGTGACGCTACAATTACTGCGAAAGTAAGGGGTGATTGTTTCCTCTCACTCCCTTCCAACATGAGAGTACTCTACACAAGCAGATGTATACCATTTTATATTACCCATTACACTAAGCTGTTGGGTAAGCGTTGCTTCCAACTTCCTTTTAATTTCGTTTAATAGAGACTAAAAATAGCGAGTCTTTCGAGGGAGAGATTTGGATGATTTTGGCTGTACCATTCAAAGCTTCTGAAAAATTACAGGGGTCGTAATCTTCATCGATGTCGAGATTCTCAATGGTTTCCTGCTCTTTTGACTTTGAAACGTCGGCAACATTACCCATTGATGTTGATCCTGTTTAAGTACAGGTATTTAGCCTGTGTCTTAATAGATTATCCCTCCGTGAAAATATTTTACTGCAATTATCACACTCGAACGACTTCACCTCCCGACTATGTGAGGAAACATGTCGCTGTAATCTGTCACTCCGACTAAAAACTTGTTTACACTCATCACACTTTTTAATTCCACCCCCGTGTTGTAAACGTATATAACGTGTCAGGTTGGTAGGCTTGGTAAAAGATTTTGAACAGTCTTTACATATGAAGACCATTTTAATCAAGTGTGTTGTATGAAAACAAATTTATGAAATCTTAACTATAGTTGACTTGACAATTATTCACCATCACTCCTTTCGATGTGGAAGACAAGATTCACAACAGAGCAAATAAAGAGGGTTTGACTAAACCTATGAACACTGAAACAATTAATGAAACAAATAGCCGAAGCTATTGTTGATGCATTTTAGAGAGGATACTACCTCATAGATATCATATTCTGAAAATTGAAAAATGACACCTGAACACGGGAATCGAACCGAATCGAGCCGAAGGTCCCGGGTTCGATTCCCGTGTCCAGGTGTCATTTTTCAATTTTCAGAATATGACTGAAACAATTTGTTAAGGCCCTTATATAAAATTATAAACACTATTTGTCTGCGAGTAACAAGACATGTGTGTGCACAATTATTTCAGTTCCAAATGGTATACCTTAGAAATAAAATCAATAAATATGGAAAATAGTGTACAGGAAACATATGCGTCATTGTCTGAATCCATCAATATATAGCTATTTACGGATAAATTATTATGATAAACCTAACTTATATTCATTTATTAATAACTTACATTCCGTGTCATCTAGATAAGAAACTAGGTAGGTACTTATAATTTCTCAGTGTATTGTATTAGTCCGTACATATAAGTATTAAAAATTGTAGCTACCACTACTCATGCAATAATTTAATTACACTAATGGGGTAGGATAAGAAAAGTGTATGAGGGGTAGGTGTACCCGCCTTTGTGTGGAGGGAGAGTTTGAAATAATGTAGGTAAAATACCCTCAATTTAATAGGCCAGTGTTCGAATTCCAACCTCCTACACGAAACATACAAGATGAGCTCCACGTTTATGCTTATATGTTCACCAATGTATATATAAGGTATAACTTAAAAAACATATTGGCAATATATATATTATCAAAAATCACGATTAACTCATTACATTAATATTAATAGAAATAATATTCACCTGAAATTATGTTCTTCTTGTTTAAGGCCTTAGTTAAAAGAGAAAATATAGCAACCAATTATTATTAAAATATTTGACTACTACTCGAACGTCACTCGGCGAAGGTAGATTCAATCATGAATAGCTGTTTCTGTTTCACGTTCTAAATATAGTTTCGTTCAAGGCCGTAACCAGCCAATAACTTCAGGGGGGTTTCGTGGGAACATCTCCCAATTACTGGAAGCTATAAAAAATTATAAATGATAAACAGTTATAGAATCTCTCTGAAGTGTTTTTTTTTCATGATAAAATATAAATTGTAAAACAAACTTATTGATCAGATACATGAAACTCTTACAACCTGGGAATGTGTGTGTTAAGAATCACATTGAGCTTTCCTGTTTGCCATAGCAACTTGACACAATATTACTTACACTAGTAGTTGGACAGCGATACTTGGAAACACATTACAAAAACAATTCAATAATAATGCGGTAAAAGTATGAGGTTTGACATGAAATAAAATAAAATAATATTTTATATAATGTATTGGATCATTCATGATTTTATTCACAGGTTAAACTACATCACCTTACCACGAAGCTCAAATAACTAAAGTTTTAAGGTAGCATGAATATACTTGAAATGCATTGAAAATAAATGGTACGGAATTCCACACTGACTTTCTCACTCCATTGTTTGAAAATGTAAATATCTACTCAAAACTACTAATAAATTTGAAACCAAATAATATATACTAGCAAACCCGAGCAAAAACTGCGTTATACTAACGTAAGATATTTTTTAATTCCCGGTTCTAAATTTTATAATTTTATTTTTAAAGAATTAAAATTCTCATTTGTATATTTGAACACAAAAAAAATATCAATATTGGGTCCACAAGGGTAAACACTTCGTATTAAAATTTCGACTCCGGTTAAAATTTTCAACATTTTATTAGAGGTTCCACATATTATGGTTATCGAATTGCTATTAAATTATTTATTTATAAATTTAGACCAATAAAAAAGGTAAATATTGACTATTGAGTATAAAATGATGGAGATAAATCATTGCTGTAAAAACATTTCCCCTAAGCGGTTAAAGGAAAAAGAAACTTTTTGAGAGACTTATTATTATTTACTTACTCTATGGCATTAGAGAATTATTATGTTAAAACTTAAGTAGTATCTCTGTACAACTAAAGCTCATACAATTTTATTAATCTATTTGCCAATATCTCCGAAACTATGGGTTTTATATAGATATATTTCAAATACAAGTTTTTTATTTTTTATAGTACTACCATTTTTCAATGATAATTTATTTAGTATCTCAAATAGTTGTGTAAATACGGAAATTTACAATACTGTAAAGTATCCTAAATTAATTTTCAAGGGGAAAATTAAAATAGCCATTTTAGCTATAATCTTAATCAATGCCTAGATACGAATTGTAATCAAAATGGTTACAGCCGATTTAGAATAGACTAATTTAATTTTATTTCTCTTTTCACCCTTTATTAAACTACTTCTAATTTTAGGGTTAAACAGACACACAGACAGACGGCATTGCAAAAACCACTTTTCATGCTTCGGGGGGTAATGAAACGCCGACATCCATCAACATCTCGGGTTAGATTTTTTTACGGTTGCTTTACTGCTAAATTATTGGTTTTATAAAAATATGTTTCAAATAAAATATTTTTATTATAAATAGACCTACATATTTGCAACAGTAAGTAATTTAGTATCTTAAAGCGTTATGGGGACGTTATACTAATTAGAATTTACACACTTGACCGTAGTCCTTAAATTCATTTTGACAAAAAATTGAAAGTAGCCATTTTATTTATAATATTGATCAATGCTTAGAAATGAAATGTAATCAAAATCATTATAGCTGATTTTGATAAAATCAATCTTTTCTCTTTTTGCCCTTAAGGAAACAACACTTAATTTTAGGGTTAGATGTCCAAATCCAAAAACCCTTAGGGACAGCCCTATGAAAACCCTAGATACCAAGTTTTAGCCCGAACGGTAAAATAGTTTAGGCTCTACTCCGAGATACAAACAGACAGACGGGAATGCAAAAAACCCTTTTTCGGATTCGGGTGATCATGAAACGTCAACATTTATTAAAATCTTGAATTTGATTTTTTTTTTTACTATCATAATACTTTCTATACCTGTGAGGTAACGAGAAAGTGACCATCTTGTAGAAAATTATTGAAAAACGAAAATCTTCATAATATAGTTGATATTTATGATATCCCTTCACAAACATTCCCCGTCCTATTTGGGATGCAGGGGTAACCATTGGCACATTAACTTTAAACTTCAATACCATTTTGATAATATTTACGATAGTGTTAAGATTCACCAAGTGGCTTCATGGCATCTTTAAAACTACCTCAAAAATAAGAGAACCTTGATCAAAATTCGAATTGGGCCAACTCACTTCCGCCAGGGACAATTCAAAGACGTTCCATAGTAAAGTTGAAGAGGTGAGCTTCTTAAAAAAACCACTTCCAAAACTGTAGATTGAAACTGATGATATTAAAATAGAGAAATAAGAAATAATAATGGAAAAGAGAAAATAGAACCGATTATTGTAACTTTTCATTTTAAATTGACAGATCATGACATTCTAAGCTCGTTGCGTTTAAATGTCAACAAGATTCCCTCTCTCTTGTTTGGTCCATATCTTCTCGCTCACACGCTAATTCTCCTGATTGTTACTAGGGGCGCCAGCTTGAACATAACAAAGACAATGGCCTCCGTATGCGAAACAATGTTTGTAAATAATGTCAATTTCAATGAGAACTGAACGTAGAACGTTCCGTGCCGTGTTTGTTTCTATAAAATAAACGTTATGAAAATACTCCATTTGTGACTAGCTTTCCAAGCTCGATGTTCTCCTATGTGAATAATATGTACACTTAAAAATACTATAAAACTATAAAAATAACCAGGGGAAAGGTTTGTTGGGTCTAATCAGTGGTCAAGTAGTCTAAATATAAAGCTAATTCAGTTTGCTTTGCGGTCTCGTTGATGAAGAGTTTGAGGTTGAATCTTAGTCGGCTGTAACGAGGTTGTTTTTCCATAAATGGGTTCCCAATCTCCGTCCATGTAAATACACACAAACTTTGTTTATCCTGAGAAGTAGCAATCTTACCTTGCTGGATTACACTATGGCCCTATCTTATATACTATACCCTAGTGGAGAAATGTAGGTTAAGCTTGTTACCTTTCAGGGTAAACAAAAGGTAAATGTTCTCTAAATTTATACCTTCATCATCCTTACCCTCTTAGTTTAGTTATTAGATGCATGTAGCTTAAACGGTTAAGACGCTGCAAACTAAAATCAAATAAAAACTTTAAAAGTAAAGTTTTTTTTAAATATTATATACATCTGTTGGTACATTTCTAAATTATTTGAGCGTGAACCATATTTTGAAACGACAAACTGCAATATAAATATTGCTAGACAAATGAACGTCTTCAGTGAGCTCCAACGCTCTATAAAGCGGCCCCCTTAAATGTTAATAATTTATAACATTCTCTATAGCAAAGGATTGTAGTTTCAGATAAGTATTCACGCCTTCAATTTAGTTCCCTTTTGACAAGTTCAAACACTTCCACGAGCCATTGTTCACTCGGGAATCCATTTTAAAAAAAAAGTAAATTTCAAACTGGGTTTACTATCCTACTACAAACAAATAGTCTGTTCTTAAATAACGTTGCACGAACTCCACGCAATGTATATTCAGTTTCTAATTAAAATGGCACACAGGTTTTTAAACAGATTTGCACTAGCCTGAGAACCTGATCTGTTTTCATTCTAGAGAGTGATTTATGACTTCTGCATGAAGGTTGGAAGGTGTGGCAGAATTAATGAGTTCGTGCTTGCTTTTCTGACAAGGCAAACAGATGACTGCTACAGAATACGATGGCTATGCAAGTTATTCACAAGATAATTATATTGTCATTTAAATGGCCAGCAACAAAAAAAAACTCTCCAAACTTGTTTTAATGGCACACTAAAATAGCAGTCGAACTTATTTTGTTTTTAAAAATATTTTTGCAAAACTAATTAGATTTTAGGACCCAATTTGTTGCACTTTGGCCATTTATAGTCGGTTTGACATAGTAACCGTTAGTTTAAAACAATGATAGAGCTATATTTATGTCTTCATGTGCTAATTTAATGTGTTTTGAAGCTGTCTCTTTTGAAAAAAAAACCCGAAGTTTTTAGTTTATGATATAAATAAATATTTGAAGAAACATAGCTAACATATATTTTTTTCCTAAACAGGTTATCCTGCTAAACAATTTGGGAAACTATATAATCTTATTACTTTAATTGATATTCTCATTGCTATGCAGGCCCAGAGCATATCTAGATGAACCTCATTTGATTCCAGGTGAATCTTCAAGTGAATATTTATATTTTATAAGGAGTAATTTTGTTATATTTTATATTATTTTATTTGTATTAATTTTTTTTGCGCAGGGCTGGGAGTTTAGTTGTACAGGACTTTTAATAGAATAAGTTAACTCATGAGTAGAAGTATACGGTTTTCTAGGAAGAAGGGGGAGGGAGGAGGGTAAAATGGGATTAACATAAAATTTTACACTCTTATTATGCCAATAAGCTGCAAAGTAAATTTGAAGATATCGGCTTTTACGTAATTAAATTGTAGTTTAATCATCGCATATAACACGCAAGACAATATTTAGAATAATTATTCACAATCTTGTGTAGATCTAGGAACTATACAATTTATTGTTTTGTTTGTTGTTTTCTAATCTGCACGTTAACATTTTTCTAAACTTTTATATTTCTCCTCTGTAGTGAATTAATATGTGAATAAATAAGTAATTATGTAATATTAGTATAATTTAAAAACTTACTTTCTCGACACTTTTGTAATATTTACGCAATTTAAATATAGAACTGTATCGCATTAAAGGTAAAAGGAGCTCAACTTAAAAACTATTGTTATACTATACACTCTACCATAACTCCTTGACACTTGAATAAAGCTTATGTGTGATGGGGGAAGAAGGTAAGGTGTAAAGCAAATGTATCCACATTTTGTAGACGTAGGAGACCCTTAAGCTAACCTTCCTCGGTGCATGCGGCCGGGATTTGAGACCCAATATCCCTAACATTGTCAAATCAAACGAAAATGTACAATTACCAAGATATTTAAAAATGCACTCATACGTAGCTGAGTACACATCTTACAAACTGACTCATAGATAGGTCAAATAATAGGACAATTAGCTATTGCAGCTAGATAGGTACACCTATAAGACAACTTGTTAATAAAGCTTGATAGATCAGCTAGATGACAACTTTCTATTTCAGCTAAATATGTCAAACTATAGGACACATTTATAATACAGATAGATAGGTCAAACTATAGAATTACTTGTTATTACAGATAGGTTAAAATATAGGACAACACGGGCCATTTATTGATTTGTTTGTAAGTAACTCAAGCGCCGTAAATAGAGTTTATTAGCAACTGTTAACGTTTTTACTGGTCTTTACTCATTGTTTATAGGTATAGGACATAGATTTTTTTTCATTACGATTCCCATATACAACTCGTTAAAAGTGCATACATTGTGATATAGTTCGTCCCTAAAATTGATGATATTTCCTCTTTCGTCAACAAGTCATAACGATATAGATTCCATGACTCATTTTGTCACCGGAAGATAAATTATATTATTTAGTTCTCACACTATCTTATAGCCCGGAGGTACAGTCATTACGAAATCGTGCAGGGTAGGACTTGGTTCTTTGCTGACGTAGGATCTACTAACAAGACTGAATTCAGCACGAATTACATCCTCATGTAGGATATTCACGATATTTGTCGATATGTAGGTTATATCACCAGGAAGAGCAACATGTTCGAAACCTACCAGAGATGCGAACGTGATTGGTTGAGTAAAGTCAATCAGCTTATTAAAAATGATGTAACTCTTTAAAGCGGTTAGATTGCCGATGATTGAGAATTTACCATCACTCAAGATTTTGCATCTCTAGTATAGATATAATCTTCCAGGTCATAAGTACCAGAAGGAACAATGAACTCTTTTCCACCATAATATAATTTATTATTACATTCGTCAGTGTTCGGTATGGAATTGAACGTTGACAGATTAATCATACCAATAAACCATTATTTAAGACGATTCTCTTCTTCCAGCGAGATATTCAGAGAGTAGTTTTTCCTCAGATTCTAACTTTGACCTAACAGCTAAGTGTTATAGACATGTTTACTAGGATGAATCGTTATGACACGTACTTAAGGAAAGTTAGACAAAGTTGTCTACAAAATACGGTACCGTACTCTTTATAACTTCTATGATTATAGATTATCGATATTCCTCTTATATATTGAACGAATTCGAGTGGTGGTCTTAAATCACCAAAACTGTCACATTATTCCACACTTCCACCTTGTTTTGTATACGCCACTCAATGTGTACCCTTACTGATATCCCCATCAAGATTGGTAATGGCACACTGGTTTTTCCACGGTGATCCAGTAGGTAAAGCGAATTTCATGAAAACTCGTCTAAAGTACGGAATTCTATCTTTTACCGTACTTTTAAATATATGTTTCAAGTAAGGGCTTATCTAAGTAGCGTTTCAATCAGTTTTTTTTGTACGGAATATGATACATAGCTTTTTCCATAGTAATAGGCTCAAGTGTATGATTATGTGTCTGAGCCTCGCTCAATTGTTTCAAGTTTGCCTTGGCACTTTGCACAGCTTTCGTGTTTCTTGAACACCTCCTGAAACAGCTCCTAATATAGCTGGGGGAGTATAGGTAGGAACCCTTTCTTCTTATTATTCCTCTTTCATACCACGAGTGGTAGTAGTACGTCGTTTATTCATTCGTTGATGATGATAACGTCATTTTGTTAAACCACTACCCAACTTAACTTTAGCTTTTATCGCGTTCGATACAGCCCAAGCGGTGGCTTTCTCACCCAAATTTGAGTCGGGCGAATGTACTCTTTTCCAAGCTTTCTCTGTAAGTTCCCAATCTGTGGTATGACGATCAGCCAGATATTTTATTTTTAAGTAGGTGATATTGTGCTCTTTACAAGTTCGGTCCACCTCGTTAACGCCATGATCCCCTCTTTTGAAACGTTTTGCCAAATAAGTACCTGGTTCACAGTATTGATATCCAGGTATATGCGCTTCAAATGGTACACTATTTATAGTCTTATCCAGCAGTACACCCCCCTTTCTTCCCTTCATTACACTTAATGATTGACATTTGTATATACATGTGCATTATATAGCCGTGCTTGTTGACATGCAGATAGTGAACCAGACAGATACTTTACCCGTAAGGGATACCGATCATGATGAGGGTAAGACCTTACCTCAGAGGTACGGTTCGGAGTTATCTGATACTACCCGTCGCACCATTTAAGGACCTTCAAATTGAGGGAAGACAAATGCTTTGATAGTCTGATTGGTGGTAAACTAGATGCCTTATCATGGTTTTGTATTTATGTACTTTGATTCAAACCCTATCTGAAAGAATACGAGATATTTAACACTTTCTTTAACTACGAAACCTGATTATAAGTCCAAGAAGGCCGGTATATTTTACACTATGATTAAAAACATGAAAAACTATAGCTGTTTGTTGAATCTAAAATCTATCAGAGGGATACCTTTCGAGGTGTCTGAGAGTGATTCCTCATCTCTTATGCTAGAGAGATTATGAAAAACTATAGTCTGTGTGTTGAATCTAAAATCTATCAGAGGGATACCTTTCGAGGTGTCTGAGAGTAATTCCTCATCTTTTATGCTAGAGAGATTATCAACCTCATCACCAACGCTATATGTATGAGTTAGGTCTAACATATGTTTAGATACAATAGTTTGTTCATTAATCAGATGAGACATTCATAGTTACATCATGTCAACGGAGGCTACAGAGGATATAATCAAATATAGGAAGATTACTAAACAAAAGTACAAACGGTTAAGAGATGCATGACACGTGTTTTATATAGTGGCGAGTAAAACCTTTATACTGATTTTGGAACTGCTAAAAAATATGGTGATTATGGCTGAGAAATAGGAGGAGGGAAAGAAGTCTCGCCCGAGAGATTGCAAACCAGACCTTTATTGAATACTTATCTTCATACAGCTAAGGCACGCCGTAACCCTGTTTCAAAACCTTAAATAAAAGGAGATTGTTTGGCTTACCACTCCGGCCCCAGTTGACCTCGTCTTGGCAAGGCTCCACTCCACTAACACATTGAAGCACTGTCAACAGCGAACAAACTCGAGAGGCCGTGGTTCACTTCTCACTGTGAGGAGTGTGCTGTGCCCAAGAAAAAAGATGACGGCTGATTTGCGCAAACTGGATGTGCATCGTCGTCTGTGTTGGGTGTGCTTTTAAAAACGCATAGGCAATTTAAGTATGTTCTGGAAGGTTACTACCCCTTAACCCTTTCACCCTCCTTTGGTTCCGTGCCTTGAAAACACATGACTTCGTTTGTCGAGTATATAATGGCCTCGTTCTGTAATGCCAGCACACATTACACTGTGATTACTAGGTGAAAGACCTTGGTCCTAGAATAGGTTTACGTTTGTACATTCAAAATTCCGTTTGGATGTAATAATTCAATATTATCGTTCAGGATTTTATATTTAATGCTATCACTTATTAACTGTACCGGGTCTCTTTTAATTTGATTGTAGACCATGGATAATCTATATTACTTTGTACAGTTTGACCAAACCATTTAACTGACGTCACTTTGTGGTCTTTTCAGAGAACCTTTTTATTTATTTAATGTTCATTCTGTTTCATCCACTTCACGGATGGGCTTATACCTTGAAGTGCAGTCATCTTAGGTCCATTATTGATTCTGGCAGCGTTATACTTTAGTTCTGCCTATTTTGTACATTTAAAGACTAGACAACTTGTTATTTATTGGAAAATAATTTATTATTGCTACATATTTCGAAAGTTTATTCTAAGTTAGTTAAATATGGGGCTGCGAGTCAGCGTAGTTGTTCTCTAATATGGGATTTAATATTTAACGTTAATACTGCCGGTTATGGCATATGTTTATAAATTAAATCCTTGTTGTTTATATTATTTTATGCCCAATTACGGGTGGGGAGTTATATGATATTTGGAACTCATTGTTTACTGTTCAGGCGGTTTGAGAACCACCGGAGGTGGCGAGTAAATATATTTTTGTCATGACTAGTACTTTGTTTTTGCTTTTGACTATCGATTATTAATATTATTATCTTGAAATTTTTACGAAGGTCAATTTTACTACAGATTGTATGACTTATTTTGAGTCACCAATTGATAGCTTGGGAAGACGTCCAACATATTTCTTATATTATTGTTATATCTTAATTGTTGTTTAAGTATTCGACGCCTAACGCTATACATGCCTCACTCTCTTATGGAGCTGTATTTGTTATTTTTCTTGAATAAAAATAAAACTCTTATGTGACCAACCTGGCTGTTATTTATGAGTGATGATCAGGGTATGGGGTGACAATGATTTGATAAAACTTATGGTGTACACTACGATAAAAACATGACCAAGTTCGGGATACACATTTTCTCTTTGATGATAATGACGGAATTGTAAATCTCTATAATATCGTAACTACTTACACTCAGGGATTTTTGAATTACTCTTCAGAAAAGAGTTTGTGAATTAAACCGAGGAGAATCTGAAGTTGTAATGGTATATTCTTGAGGAAACTAACGCACATTGAAACAGGAACGAACATTACAGCTATTTCAAGGCAAGCACAGGATCAAAATATATATGTATCATAAAACCTATGTTCCAAGATGAGCTTGAGGGAGAAGGTCTATATAAAAACCAAGAAGAGTGAGGGATCGATTGTACTTATTGGAACGACCCGAACAAATTGGTCGAATGATTAAGACACTTGCGCACATCGATTGTAGCATGTCATTTGGCACAAGATAGTGAGGTTGTTTATATTATTGAAGAACTATATAGTGATTGCATAATCGTATATGTTAAGGAGGATATTGCGTGTGAACTTTATCATTCTACAATACGTCATTTTGCCCAAAGACATTAGCGTGTGAGAACTGAACTAGTTACTACAGGCTGATCTGATTGAGGCGTTACCTTACTCTTTATCAAATAATAAGTACCTTCTCACCGTCATTGACATGTATTTCAAACGGGCTGAGGTTGTACTCGTAAAGGCTAAGACGGGGAAGAACGTCATTGCAGCTATGACACACGTCCTTAGGCAGGCTATCGAAAATGTTTACCCTCCGTACATCAACACCAGATATGTAATGGAAGCTAGTTTTATAACGTGTATTTCAAAGCTTTCCTGGCAAGAATAAAGCTTTATCATTATTCAGCATACAGCAACGTCAAGGCAAGTGTCGCCAAACGATTAAATCATACATCCAAATAATAATATGGACGAGACTCACGTCTAAAGGATCGTATATATGGATCGATACGATCGATTCTTTACTCAACAAATAGAATCGAACAGTACACTCCACTATTTATTATGATACCGATAGATGTAACGGGCAATATTATGTTACGTATCGTCTATCTGCATGCTAAAACGATCGCTCTACACCGAACAACTTTAAAATCAAATGTATCATTCGTATAATTAAACATAAGGGTGTTTTCTCAAAAGAGATGGCCTCGAAATGGTTGGTAGAATTGTTCAAGATACATAAGTCGTCGATATTTATCCTAGGGCTTTTCTACTTAAAGATATGAGAGGTAAACTTATCACTGGAGGATTCTACGACAAGAATCTTGGGAAGACATCAAACCTGGACGCATACATTATAGAGAAGATCATTAGACGTGCTGGAGTTAGGGCCTGCGACAAATCGCTAGGTTTCTATTCATCACATAATTCGTGGATCGATGCGGCCAACATTATCTAGGGAGAGTAAGACAACTAATCTTACTGACCATATAAAGTTGCGCGCGGGTAGAGAGTTTTAGCGAATCCTAGATGTTCAGGCAATAGAGGTACTGTTAGAAGAATTTATTTGGCGTAGAACTTTGTGACGGTGGAGTGACTGAATTTATATAGAAGAGTGAGCGCGGGTACTGCGAATCGTGTAACTGGTCATTCCACTGGCTGGGAAGTCATTATCCCGAGCCAAGCCGCTATATCGAGAAATGCACCCATAGCTGTCCCAACTCCAAACTGAAGAATGGAGGCAGGCCTGAAACCCTGCGCGTGAAGCACGTCAAGGTTACCGAGGAGGAATTTCTGGATGAAGAAAAGATTTGCAAGGGGTAGGACCGCTTCGAGAAGGAGTAAGACGAGTTCAAGTGCTTACGGGAGCTCGGGAAGTAAATGATGTGCTTCATTTTGAAGGGGGGTGGAAGAATAAGAAGATAAGAGTGATTCTTCTGGTAAACCCAACATTGTCGAGCTCGAACTTGTGGGGAGAGTGCTCCTGCTGGGTACAAACTAGAGTCGTCCGTACAGACGTCAGTTTAACGCCTCGAATCGAGAACTTAACATATCTGGGAGGGGAGGAGTACGAATTTTTAAAATGGTGAAGTAGGAACAGACTGTACCAAAGGCAGATTTAAATACTACACATGTGCAGGGGAGAGAGTACTAATTAACATTAATCTACAAAATATGCATGCAGTTAAAGAATGTATAGCTTACTATGTATTTAACTTCGGTCCCAATCCTAAGATTTAAAGACTATACATGATCTAGAGAGATAAACCTATACTTTTCTGTTTGTAAAGAAGGTATACTATTTATTTAATCTCAATTCTAATGTATACTTCACTATATAGAGCCGGAGCTGGATGGAGAATGGAAACAGGCTTAATGTGAGAGCATAGTCTGGATAGAGAATGTAAGAGGGACTATAGAATGGAACTATGCTTAATGCAAGAGAGTATGACACGTATGAAGAAGGAGCACATTACAGGTCTGACGTCACGACGCCAGGCTTACTAGTACAGAGGCTTTCCGCTCTTGCGCTGGGCACCATCACTATGACGACACGACACCACAGGTGGCGTTATGGGTGGACTAAAGGTGCATCCACCAATCAGAGAAAGGTGCTGTGCTTTTGTGAAAATTGCCATACGATAAAAGTATAGGGGGCCATTACATTACAACAACCATTGCAATAATCAGAAGCATCAGATCAGCGTTGGGAGGGGGAAAGGAGGGGGCGTTGTTGTGTACAGTAGCGGATTTAAAATGTTTGCGCCTCTAGGCACAATTATAATATACGCCCCCCCTCCCCCCAAACCTTTCTGTCACGTCTAAGGTCTTTAGAAAGTTTTGAAGGAATGAGGTGTTGGGGAGGGGGGTTCAAAAGTTAGTTAGTATTTGAGAAAAGATTTCTACGAAAGATAATCAGGCATGTACAATACATGCCCTACATTAACATGAGTTAACATTGTGAAGAAGGGAAGCTTGACATCAGTTACAAGGCAATTGTAAAATACAGTTATTTAAAAATAAATATTGTCGTTCTTACTTAAACTTTAATTATTTCGATAGTGTTAGTCAATAATATCTACACGTAATTCTAACAACAAATAATTCTATCCAAAATGATGTACCGCTTCCTAAAGCCGCCGCCCCTAGGCCCGTGCCTAGTGGGCCTATAACGTAAATCCGCTTCTGGTTGTGTAGGGACTAAAAACTTTGACACATACAAATTAAGATAAAAATTAATCGATTTTTTTAAATATGTGATATTGGTTTTGAGTTAAAATTAAAAATATAAAAGATTTAAAGCTTAATTTACAAATTAAAAATCTTTGCGTGACCAAAAAATGTAGCTTAAATAATCTTGTGATAAACTGGTAAGACACACACATACAAATTAATTTTTATTTTCAGCTATAGTCGTGTGTTCTTTCCCCTGCATCCTACTACCAGCTGAGTAGGGAGGAGGAACAGAGAATTTAGAGTAAACGTCCCGCATAAGCATGAAGGGAGATTGGTGAACCATTTAGGAAAACTAATCTCACTACATCCAGTGGAGATTCGGTAAAATATTAATATAAGGACAACTCATTCAACCTGTTAAGCCAAACTAATTAGCAATAAATTAAACCTATTATAGGCCAATCATGGTAAAAATTTGATAAAGTATATTCAATATATGTTTATGTATATGTGTAATAGTAAAATTATACCTCATGGTTTCAAATTGAGTGATTTGGAAACTAATCAGTATTCTCTGAACCCTCATGACAGATGATCCGATTAATTATCTTCAAATATCTCATCACAAAACGATTAAAACGACATATTGTGTGTTTAGTTGACTAATAAGCACTATATAACCATTCAAAGTCAACATTTTAAACAAATAGCCATGTTTCAGAGTGTCAGTTGTGTTGTGGGGGTTTTTTTTCACTTTGTCTAGTAATGTCAATTCTCAACACTTGACAAAGTGACCAAACACATTTACAAGGAGGATGGGCACTGAACTCTTTTTAATAGTTTTTTAAATCTTGGTACACACCAAAAATACCTCACCTACCCGAACATTACTATCATAACCATCACTATTTCAACAACAACAAAAAACAAAAAGTGGCTCATTAGCAACAGGTGATGAAATAAAATAGGTTACAGTGATTGGGAAATAAAAAATTATTTGTTCCAAGCGGCAGCCATTAAGGAAGTTTTAGTGCTATTTTTTTTATTAATTAACAAAAAAATCTTATCAATTTATTTCATAGGGAATTTATATCAGTATTTAAATGATTAAGTAATCAGGAGTGTTTTATTTTGTAACGCGTCTTACCACACATGACGTAATTATTCATAATACTTAAGGAAAAATCTTACTGACGGTGCTAACCGTTATGATATGGGTTGGGTTCATGGTGGAAATAAACATTTGTCTACTTATAAGTTTGTAAGCTCATTTTTGTACGAAGAAGAAAAGTATAATTTTTAAGTTGGTTGGAATTGATATTTTATTAACCTTAATTAGTAAAAGTAAACAGGTATAAGAACAAAGTTAGTGTAATTTTATCAAGTTTAACAGTTTTACTAATGTTTGAAATATATTTTCTAATTTTATCTTTCAGCTATTGATAGCTACGGTAGTTAACGGATATAAGCACGTAAAACCCCTTTATCTTGTGATAGCCTCTAAATAAAAGAACTGTCAATCATCTTACAGCCAATAATAGTGATTCTTAAAAGGAATAATAAAGTTGGTGGACAGACCAACAAAAGACAACATTAAAATTAGTATCAAAGCTTATGTGATATTATATTCTGCATCAAACTATTCAACATACTGAAGTATGCTGATTAAAAAGAGTTACCTTCTGTAATAAATTTAATATTGCTGTGCGTAGACATTAAAGTATTGAAACTTTTTAGATGTAATATTTTAATGAAACTCACTAATATTTGGTAAAGTGCGTACTTGTTTAAAAGCATGAATTGAATAATAAGTAATATGTTTATTTAATTTAAAATAAATGAACATATAGTCACCCAGCAGATGGAGCATATTATGTTAATTTAGGTAGTTAAGTCATGGTGATATACCAATGATATTATATAATAATTTAAATATGGATTTTATTTGGAAGACTTCCAAAACACATTTTGTCTAGTTAAATCCATCCCCATTCCAATAAGTTATATTTAATTTCAAATAAATTTATCATGTCCTGTGATTAAATATAAACAAATTATTGTTGTTTTTGGCACTTGGTTATATAAATCAAAACTCGTTTAGAGATATTGCAAATTATATATTGTTTTTGAGACCATACTACTTGTAATTTAATTTTTTTTCAGTTGTAACGTATTTTAGATAGGATAAATTACAAATAAACAATCGCTATTGATTTTATATATGTGTACACAACATTTTAATATCAGTTTGTGCTGCAGCATATTTACACTAATGAGGTAGGAATGAGTTTGGTATAATTTTGAAGAAATATACTCACATTTGGGGAGAGAGAGAGGGAGAGAGTGTAGTAAAAACCACTTGACCCACGATTCAGATCACTGTAATAGTAAAAACGTGGTTTCAACCGTGAAGATGGCGTCACACGATTCAACAACGCGACTAAACTGTGCAATTAGAGTTTGTGCAAGAACAAATGAGGTACAATCCAAAACTAAGAGGAGCAATCCACAACAAGAGAAGAACACACAATTAAAACAATAAAAGTTTTCATTTCAAAGAGAATATACCTTGAAACTACTCCCCCCTTCCTCTTTTCCACAACTATTGTAGACCAACAGTTGCGGCTCGTGTATAGGCACTGCGGAACTGCAGTGCCCCCTATTTCCACTTGATATTATAGATAACATTTAATATAATGAGTCCTTTTTTCTTTAATTCTTTATTTATTTTTGTAGTAAAATATATATTTCTTAAGTTTAGTGTCAGTTCTTCAGTAGCCATCCCCCAGTTTATGAAAAATATACAAAAATCATTGTATAGAACTGTGCGATTCACAGCGACAACGACATGGTGTTTGATTGTTGTGCGCGTGCACACATAGGGGAAGGGTGGGGAGGAAGGTGGGACTGCCAGATAGAAAGAGCACTGTTGCTCTCGCAGTGCCGTCTCTGGCGTGATGGTGGAAGAAAGTTTTTTTTTTACTCGGCGTGTGTTATGCTTAAAAACCGTGTACCATATTCTTGAATGTGTAGAAGAGTGTTGAATTAGATTATTATTTTTCTTCCAGCTATTCTATTTAATTTTTTTTCTGTTATTTTATTTAACAGAAAGACTAAATGTGCTTGCAGTACTTTCAATGGAGAAAAATTTCCTCAATTATCATCCATAAATCAAGGAGAAAATTATTGAACTTTTTGCGCAAATTAAAACAAGAAGAATGGATTTTATTTTTAAATTAATAGATCAAGCTTGAACTGTAACAATTTAAGTTAAAGTAAGTTTTTTTTGTTAAGATTTTATCAGATTCCTGAATAACTTTTCTTTTTATACATGTTTTTTCCCTTTTACACTATTTTAAAACAAAGGCTAAACATTTTCTGGAGCAGCACCCCCACTAATTTTAGCTACGAGCCGCCACTGTAAACGAATCAGAACAAACTAAACTTTTTGTGGAACAATCCGAAACAAATGAAGACCAACAGTTGCAACAACAACAAAATTGTTATTTAAACATAGAGAGTGGGAAGGTACTACCACAAAGTTAGCCCTCAATGAGTAGGCAAAGCATCGCAAGTTCCTTCATCACGTATATTCAAGAACATATGAGAAATTAACAAAACTTTTAGCGGAGCAAACCGGAATTAACTTTAACAACCATAAAAATACATTGGTATACATTTGGGAGGGCCGACGTGAGGTTAATTCTCCTCCCCTCATTCTCCCCCGTGTAAACAAATATTTTGTGGGCCTATAAAAACAGAATAAATGAATCCATTTGAGGAATCAAAGAAAGGTGGTTTTCCTTAAATGGTTTCCTAATCGCCCTGCACGCAACTGTAGTTATACAACCTAAAAGCTATACTTCCTTCATCTCTATTCCACTAAGAAGATTAGTTAATGCGTTTAACCTAAACGGGTTCTAAGATGCAGTGAAAAAATGGATTTAGTAAAGCTGTGAACTTCCTGATATCCGCTTCGGCGGCCACGTGGTCTAATGGACTACTCTTGCCGTAGACTAGACTCCGATGTCAGGGAGATTGAAGTACGAATCTCGGTTGGACTGAGGGTGGTTTTTAGTAAATAGTTTTCCTCTCTACCTCCACTCAAATGCGGGTACACTTCATATTAATATAGCCTTCCTAATCCCTATAACTATTAGCGTAGTTAGTACACGAGCGTATAACCCAAACGGTTAGTAAGACGCGGCGCTAAAATAATCCAGAGAAGTTTGTTCCTATGCCGACCCTACTATACTCTTCATATTATGTGGCCTGCCCCTTCCTCCCACGCTCATGAAGAGCGGCTACAACATGACGTACTGGCGCAATTGTGTTTGCATGTGTCAGTGTGTTGTGTGTTATTTCTCTCTAGTGATGTATGGGTGTAGTGAACCTGACTCCATGAACAGGCCAATCCTCTATCCACCGTCACCTCTCTATTTCACCTGCAGGGATTACGTACCTTTCCCGTCACATCGAGAATATTTTAGATCATAATATACAGATACAGGGTATGATGGATAAGAGGGGTTTTGGTTGGAAAAACCGTTTGGATTCAAACATATTTATTTACGGTCAACAATAATAACTTTGTTTGTGTTATGTTATAGATATTATTTATTTCGATCAAGAGTGACAGCTGCAGATACCACTACTTGATGTATGAATATGTAAAAATTGTTTAAGTAACTTTAATGAATAGCAGATTCTGTTCTTCTTACCAAAATTAGCCTACATATTGTACCCATTCATATTTTTATTTATAGGTACATGTAACTTGTACCAATCTACATTCTAAGATTAAATTAATATATCTAGCTTAAGGTGGAATGGAAGTGAACGCGACTTGTGGTTCGTATCTTTGCAGGGGTTTTTTAAGAAAAAATCCTATTTTGTTCAAAATTAATAAAATATTATTTCATTAGAAATATTTAGTTTAATTTTATAAACATGTCATGACCACTGAGCCATGTTTGAAGGTTTGTTTTTATTTACATAGCTCGAGTGGACGCACGTGCTAAAAAGGGCTGGATTATCGTATATGACGTAATGAGCTAGAATGTTTAAAAATAATGCTGACCATTCTATAACAATATTTGATCTAGTAGGCCAGGAAAGGGGACATTGCGGGCTATAAAAGCCCCTTATTTTTTGACATCGGGGCTGTCACAATTCCATCGATATCGCAGGCAGTTACGCTGATCGACGCCGTACCATATCAGACTACATCTTCAGGTCATCAGTAGCACTTGTACTTAGAGGGCATCCGTCGAGCCGAGGGTCCTGAGATCACGTTATTACGTACAGTAGCATCGATCTAAGGATTCATAAGCCAGTCCTTCCACGAGCGCGGGCGTCCAGTCTCTTTATTTATTTCTGTTATCTAAACATCACATTTTGTGTTTTCCTTTGGTAATTTATATTAAACTAAAATAACGTAACCCTGCGTATTATTTTGAACCCACACAATTACCTTGTGTGCTAACTTACCCCTCGCGCAAGCTAGCCTGACAGATCAAGCCCATGGGGGGTAGGTCACAACAAAAATAATTATCTTAGCAGCTATTTGGATATTTGTCATAAGCATCGCGGCTTTCGACTAGAATTTTTCCTTTTAAATGAATAGAAAATGTATTGGTTAAATTACACGAAGACTATTGAATATATTCAAGAACTGTTAACATTTCTAGGCGTAGGGAATTAAATTAAATTAGTGGATTTTTGGAGCGATCGCTGGAGATTATTGCACTAAAACTTATTGTAAGCCAATTAAAGTTTTATTTCTTAAAGGCTATCAACTTTACATATGTCGGTGTTTAATTTGAATTAAAACGAATTTTTCTCCTTTCACGCCACGGCGAGAGCATTAAAACGAACCCTCTCTCAGCTTTCTATTTATTTATAGCATCAAGCCATTCGAGTCAAAATTGAGCTGTTACACTTTTTAACAAAAGGTAAATATTTTATTTACCAATATACAACTGTACACAAATCATTGTTTCCATGGTGATGTAAACAAATAATGATTGTATAGATGAACTACTGCCCACACAGAAGGAAAATGTACAAAGTTCGCAAGGAAAATTGGGTTTTATTTTTAGGCTAATATTTTCACCTGTATCCTAAGCCTCTAAAATGAGTGTTCGTTTGTCAAAATTGGTTAAACACTTTTATCTTAGCTTCATTTACTTTAACTGGGATTATTAAATATAAAATATACAGAGAGAAACACAATGAGTATGTGAAAGGCAGAGGATGGGGAAATAGTGTGTATGAGTGAAATTATGTGTTAAAGAGTGTTTGTGAGAGAAAGTGTGTGAGAATGTGTGAGAAAATAGATGGGGTACAGCAAACAATTTTTTTTCTTTTAGCAACGAATCCTACTACCCGTTTGGCTTGAACGCCTATGTACAAAGTACGCTTATGGTTTTAAGGATTAGGAAGATTATATATTTATATAAAGTGTATCCACATTTCCATGGAGAAAGAGTTTAAAATTATTTTGGAAACACCACCCTTAGTACACCCGACCGAGATTCTAACCTCTATCCTCCCGCTATCGGCAGTCTAGTCTTCTGCGAGAGAAGAGCCTTAGACCATGCAGCCACCAAAGGAGCCCACAAAACTTTACTTTGAAATACTATCCACTTAAACTCAAGTGGTAAGATGAAAATATAATCGAACTTATTTTTGTAGTGAAATGTTATTTGATAAAATAAACATAAATACCCATACTTAGATCATAAGGTAGCCGGGATAAATAAAATATTACTTTGAAATACTATCAACCTACACTCAAAATTAAGTGGTAGTTGGAAACTTAACTTCACTTACTGGTATTGTGATGCTGTTCGAAAAAATGAACACCAAAACCCATATTTAAACAATTAAAATGGCTATTTAAACACATTTCAGGATTATTTTATCGTAGACCTCGGTGGACTTAGGGCAAAGTGTTCACCTCAGAACTCGATGTTCGTAGGATCAAACCCAGCCTTGGTCGACGGATGTTTCTTGAGCGATTAAAATACGGAGCACAACTTCTTTCGGAGGGGAAGTAAAGTCTTTGTTCCAATGTCGATTGTGGTATGTAATATAACCCTGGAAGGTATGAGAAAAAACCTTTCCTAGCAAAATCGGTAGACTCTTTCACTCTCGCTCATAGAAATTCGCATGTGCTGAAATAATCAGTCGGTTCAGAACGTGCTCATTAAAGACCTCAAATGAATAATAAATAAAATAATGTTATCAATTTTTGAAACTAAAATAATTATATAAAAAAATATATTTAAGCATAATTGTATCGTTTTTAGTTTACAATTCATGAGAGAAACAAAACGTAAGAAAATATTTTCACCAAATTGACTATTTAACTTTATAATTGGCGAAGTATTGTTGATTTAAATACGAATTAATGATAACAACATTCCAAAAACAATACATATTTCTTCAATTTAGGAAATTAATTCTTTAATCAAAGAATGTAGGTAAGAGGTATGATAGGATCCGCTATTATAACAGCCGTTTTGTGATCAGAGATAAATATCATAAAATAATAGAAAGTAAAATTATCAATGGAAACAAAATTTTACATTTCTAATCTAATATAATTGGTTTGTTTAGTTTGTATAATTTTTTTCCCATATTTTCTATGTGTTGCACTGTACAACTTAAGTAAGAATGGTTATTAATTTTAGCCAAAGAGAAACATTTTATTTACAGACTAAGTTATTACTTTGAACTAAGGAGAAATATTTTATTTACAAGCATAAAAACATTCACAAATCAGGGTTTCCATACATGGTCATGTAAGTAAAGAATGGAAAGCTGAAATTTCGCTTAAAAAATATGGTTTTCTTTGAAAAAAATCTATTTTTGGCTACATTCTTAGCCCTTAGCCTAAAAATGAGTGGTCGTTTGACAAAATTGGTTCTGTCATTTTCACGCAATTTCAATGACTGGAAAAGATTTTATCAAATTATCTATAAGAACAAAGGTAAATATTTAAAGAAAAAGAAAAGGAAGGATAAAGTTCAACAATACAAAAGAGTGTTTTATATCTTTAACAAAATAAAGGTCGGTTTCTTTGATAAATATACAAATAATTCCCGTAATCTTTATATTTGTTGCACCATAACCACTAAAGTTAGAGATTAGTTGGTATTATTTGTAGTCAGAAAAAAATATTATAGCGTGTATATGGATATGAAAGGTTGGTTCAAGCTTTTTGGGCTTACATAAAAGTGTCTTCAAACAGCGGAATGACTATATAAATGTGTGGGCGCAGTGAGGAAAAAACCAGAACCTACGCGTCGTCAACTTACGGGCATACAGGGTGCCACGAGATTACTGTTGGGTAAGTTTATCGGAAGTTTCTCGACGTCACCCTCCACCTTGGTCAAGGGACTTGAGAGAAGAATGCTTTTGTTATCGTTTGTCCTACTATCATTTTTTACAGGCATGATCTATCCCCCTGGTCTGGGACAGTACTTTTAGTGAAATACAACTTGTTCCACGAGAGACTTGTTGAATGACCCGACCTTGATTCGAAATATATATTCCATGAACATATATTTTTTAAGGAACAACTCACTTCAAAATGTTGATTATGACCAAATCCGGGTTCTATTTTCTGTGAAATCTAAAACGGATTTGAAATTTGTGTTTTTAACTCCGTCCTGATACTCTGATAATTTAATCCCAGATACTAGGAAGTAGAGATTGATGTGTAACGTTTAGTACTAATTGTGATGTTCAAGGTTAAGTTTTTAAAGTCCAGTGATTATAAAATGCACATGCAAATGCTAAATGCAAAAGAATGTTGCTAATCTCGTAACTTCAACGCGTAAATAAAAATACAGTTACTGTCATTTGTACCGCGTTTAAAGTATGAGCTTTCCCTCCCCTCACTAGAACGGGTTGAACAGGAGTAGTTTGAGTTTCTAGGCTCTTATCCTATTAATAATTTACTGTTACAGCTTAACGCTGTGCACAGGCTGCTTGGGACAGATATATTCCGATAGAGCGTAGCACTATCGGTTTGTCGGGCTCGTGACGGACTGG
>CABFVX010005065.1:13258-55681 GCA_902151425.1 Timema shepardi | reverse complement strand
CCAAAACCCGTTTTAGTAGCGAGCTTTCTGTTAAAAAAGCTTATCTCTAAGATTAATCAAATAAAGTGCACTGTTGCTCTATTCTTGGTAGACTGAGGAACGACAATCGTTGGTGCCGTCACAGACCGCAACGCTGATGTACCACAAGCAATAGGCTGAGACCCCTGCCGGTCTACTACGAGGAAACGATTCCATGGCTTTCTTTGTGCTTTCCCGCTTTTTGAGCTCTGGATGGCGGCCGAGGCTACGGCCACTTGTTAAAGCGATTCCATCAAGGGATGTGTTGATGGATTGGTAAGTCCTGTGACAAGCGGTGTTCACTTACCGTAGTGGCTTAGTCCTTCCCAACCAGACATTTTGGGAGCTGCCCTCGGTAAATAACACGCCGCGTGTTCTGGAAAGCAGCGACTTAACTTCGTGTGAATTGCAAAAAGTTAATATAAAGTGTTTAAAAGGTGGAGAAAAATAAACAAAGAACAATGCGCTATCTTAAAACAAATATGCTATTTACAGAAAACTATTTGTAAATTTAATTATTCTTTTTTGTGTCGACTTAAATAGTGTCAACTATAAAATGTCCCCCCTAATCTTCACACGCCCCTTTTAGCAACATATTTATAGATCTTAAAATTTCAATTATTTCCCATTGAAGTTTTTATAACCAAGTGAATAGTTTTGGATAAGTATCCACTAACAAATGTTATTTATTTTAATTTTTATTTATTATTACATTTTATACCATTTTCAAATCATATACTTTGCAAGTGAATTCAAAGCTATTTATTTAAGCAACTTTTAAGTGTGTCATATATATTTATCCATCCAATATTAATTTGAACCATACACCCATTGAGGCCATTTCTCTATTGTAGGCCTAACGGTAGGCTATATAAGTGTATTTTTGTAAAGAGAATCAAATTAATATCTCCAATACTTCTGGCTAAACATTCCAAGTGTGTGTATATGATTCGTTTAGGGGATTGTTCCTTATTCATTAGAATATTATGTGGTAGGCTTTAATACACGACTATCTTAATCATTGACGCATTTGTTTAGTATCAGCCTATATGTGAAATCAAGGCAATAATTACTTGTACCCAATCAATAAAAATATAGAGCTTTTAAAATAAAGCTTATTTGTCAACAAATAGATTAACGTATTACCCCTTTAGTAAAATATTGGATGCTGGCATACTGTTAGTTATAGAATTCGTGTGGAGAAAAATCTGTTAAAAATTTGTAATCCATTTTGTAGAAGTAACTGTTTATCTAGGATTAGAATTTTCTTTTAACTTCAAAAAGCTAATATTTTACTTTCCCCAGTGCTTATGTAAGAGTGAGAAGAATGATCGCATAAATTCCCTACATGTACGAATCCAAAAAGCCACATCATCAGAAATCGATGTAATATAACTTTGTTTATGTTATGTGTCTGTCTCTGCCTTTATATGGAGATAACATTTTAAAATAAAATCAAAAATATTAAAACTAGAACTTATCTGTCTTTAGAACGGAAATTAAGTTGCACTAAAATGCAGATTACAGTGGTGCATTCAGCGGAAATAGATTTGGGGGGATAGCCTGAGCGTTCATTCTCCTCCCCGCTTCCCCCATCCATTTAATAAGTTTAATAAAACTATCAAAACATTCAAAGTATACCTGTAATATTGAGCACTGAATATGTGTCAAACGTATAGACTAAATTTTGCAAACGAGTTAATATTCAAAAAGCCTTCCGCAAAACACATGAAAGGTGCCTCCTAAATTCCTCATCCGGGAGAAAGTACAGGAATAATGGCTTGGCAAAAAATGTTTCTCAAACATTATAAAGTGTAGTCCAATTTTTATAGGAAGGACAGTTTAAAAAACATACAAACTATTTGTGGTCAAAATTGATAACGTTTTACATTATTATTAGTGTTATTTTATAGATATTAATATTATATTTCAATAGTGACATCTGCAGATCACATTACTTGACGTATGAATACAATAGCCGCATGGCTTCTTTGGTGCTGACTGACAGCTTTGAAAAGTTACCAGACCAAATTATGTATCCCTACGCTAAACCAGATGATCTGCAAAAACATGTGTTTAGCAGCTGTCACTTCTGACAGTAAAAATGAAGGTATATAAAGGCTGATTTAGATAGGAAGAACAGTAGAAGTTAGTTACTAAAGTTTCTAAAACAATTTTAATATATTTATAAGTAAGGTCATGTTGTCTATATCTGTCACTTTTTATAGATGTTATCAATATCTATAGAATAAGACAAATAATTTATTTAAATGTTATCATTGTTGGCAGCAAATAAATATGTTTGAATTTTATCTACTGTTCTTCCAACCAAAATCAGGCTATACCTAAATGATGACTGTCAGAAGTCAGCTGTGAGCTGTCAGTCAGCACCAAAGAAGCCATGGAGCTACTGTACGTTAAAATAGATCTAATAACTTTTCCAAGCTTGTGAAAATTGGACTGTAAATCTCTGGGTGGGCCACTGTCAGAGTATGAGTGTACAATACAATACAGGCAATAAATAAATAACTGGGCATGCATGTGAGGTCGGTATCGCTTCTCGCACCATTTACCGAGCAAACGACCGCTGCGCTTTTGTTCGAAGTATATTCACTGTTGCTAAACATTCTATCTCCCAATGGAATCGTCACACAATTTCTTGCAAAGGTTCATTGCATTTTGACCCTCTTGAACGCGGGTGGTTGTCTCGTTTAAAGTACATAGTTAGGTGTCCCTTCTTTTATGAAGACATTTTATTCTGTGGCAAAATAGTTGACCAACTTTTTTCAAGATCTCACACCGTGACAGACTTTCTCAACAAACAGTAGCAAGTCATAATCTGAACTTAACATCTATATCAGTCAATTTTTGGGGGTCGATTCTAGAGGATTTTTTTTTTCCAGGTCATGAAGTTGAATCGTGTTTCATGGCCTAATGCCTCGCAGTCCTCTGCTGGACAAAAGGCAGCTGCGTGCCAAGTCGAGCAGGTAATGTCTGCATTGGGGTGGGCCCCCACCGCCCTATTGTCTATCCTCGCACAAAGGTTGGTCTTCTGATAACTCTCGCAGCTTTTGGGGGGAAGGGTTTTTGGGGGGAAGGGGGGGGGGAACTACGGGGATCTAGAGTGGACGCACATATATATTCATTCCCTAAAAACTCTCTTCTCTTCCCCCTTATTTGCCTCCAGTTCCAATCGGTAGCTAAACAAGTTCCTCCGGGTCTTGTTAGTCAGTGTCGGACCATGTCTTGTCCAGGAGACTTTACAATTACTGAGGAGTTTGGGGGGAAAGAAAGGGATGAAGATGGTCTTTTTCTCACCGACAATCGTCAAGAAATAAAGAAAAAAAACATACCTATCCCTTTCTTTGCTTATCGGCATTGCTTGCTCAGGCCATTTTGGTATTCTAAGGAGTGTGGAAAAGGGGAATGGGCTAGGAAGGGAGGGGGGGATTTTTTTTATTTGGATTCTAGTTTTCTTTTTTCTTTCATTTTCTTTTAACCTCCCCGTTCCCACCTTTCTTAAACTTTTAAACATTTCTATATTTGCTATCTACTTTCTCTCTCGCCTGTGAAGGGTTCCTTCATCCCCCCACTCCCCTTCTCAACCATCATCCCCTTTGCAGCACACACACCTTTTAGCCCCCCACCCCTCTCACACACACTATTTCAGTTGGTCGGTAACTGCGCGTTCCTTCTGACCGACCCAACCCAGTTGTCAGCAGTAAATCTAGAGATGTCCACCGCGCATCTCCGGGAAATCAGTTCCCATGAAGGAGGCCTTGACTAGACTTAGAGGGTGGGGGCGCGCGGCGCGGTCCGTCTACCACACATTCCTCACTAAACAAGTTTGTTCCTAGTGTGCTTTTCCTATTTTTTTTTTAGTTCTGAGAAAGGCCTCACACCAAGTCCAACCCCTGAATAATATTTTTACCACAAGGGTGGTTTGACAGCACTCATAGATATCACCTTTTAACTCTTAGGGGGTATTTTCTTTTCTTTCTTTTTTTCTCAGGAATCTTAGTTGTTTCTTAACATTTAAAAATATTTTACTTTAAATCATAATTTTAAAAGAAAAGAACATAATTAAATTTAAAAAGAGGAGTAAAATTTGTAGACATAAAAATATAAAATGTAATTTTTTTACTCCACTATAAACATAGCAAAATATTTTTTTCACTCTACCATAACACAATAATGCTCACATGTAGTGACATACAAAATTCAATATAATATCTTGTTTAAAATATTAAGACATGGTTGACAAAAAAATATTTAAATCACATTATTAAAGTCTTGTCACTTTTATTATATTAACTTTGACCAGTTAGTTTCTTGTTTGTCGTTTGTAACGATACATTTAACCGATATATACGAGCCAATCTGTCAAATATATTACTGACATACCATGACGTAAGAAAGAGACAGCTATAACTTTATATTTGTTGCTCTCAAAAATGTGCGTTTATATAGGTTTATTTAATATAATAGAATCCTTAATAATAATAATAATAATAGTTTAATTAATATGATTATATAATGATAATAATTACTGTATCATTTTTATAATTAAAAGCCATTCAAGTAAAGATATAAGTGCTAAAATATGAAGAGTACAGGGGAAATATGGAGAAAGTTCCATTTTAAATCAAATTATGCTAGTGGTGTCATCTCTTAGACACTTATGGAACCTTTAAAATGCACTTGAGATTATGCTTAAAAGAGGTCTCTCCCAATTTGAATTAATATAAGAACAGTATTTGCTGGGTTATTTATGGGTTTGATTTATAAAAAAAAGTCGTTTCCCTGTAAAATTGGTGTGATGTGGCTTTGCAAATTTACCTCCTGTATCATTCATATGTTTTAGACCATTTATCTAATATAAACCTAATTGCGAAGACGTCATAATGGAGCATTTTCAATGTTAATTAAAGAGCGCTTTAATCTTGTTTGTTTGTAATGATTAGTATTCCATCTTAAAAAAAACACTATAGCTGCTTTTAAAGTTTTCATATGAGTGTAGTTAATATTGTATTGCCAAATTGCCAAGTCAATGGACAGCGAATCATAAACGCAAGCTATGCTGAACTAAACGTTAATCATGATTATTATTATTATTATTATTTAGCACTGCGTCTTACTACCCGTTCGGGTCATACGCTTTAAGTACTAATTACGCTAATGGATTAGGAATTAGGAAGGCTTAATTAGAGGAAGTGAGCCCGCATTTGCGTGGTGAGAGAGTGGAAAACCAGTTAGGAAAAGCCACCCCGCCCCCCCCCCGTTCACACGACCGAGATTCGAACCTCGATCTCCCCGTCCTCGGCAGTCGAGCTCAACATGACTAGCGCGTTAGCCAACTACGCCACCGAGGCGGGTAAACGTTAATCATCACACGGAATTGAAATTTGTCATTAGAACAGAACTACGATAACAGATATAGTAACCCAAAATTCTAACATTTTCCATTTCAATACAGTTTAGTATACTATGATGGTTTTGTTTATTTATAATTCTATGTAGGCTATATTACTATTTGACATCATTTTTTCTAGACATTTTTTTCGCAAAACTAATGTTTATGTAATAAAAGTCCAGGAATTTAATTTAAAATTAACTATATATTTTTTCCATTATCTTACGAATAAATATTTTTCCTAAATATCACCAAAAACCTATTCAATCCGTAATATGATTGACACTCTATTATTAAACCATCTCACGTTCTGTTAATCGAGATTTCACACACACACACACACACACACACACATATATATATATAAAGCATATAAGTGCAGTTGTATGCATTCTTTCATTTTGTTGATGCGATATTGTAATCGGTGAAATTGAAATTGAAATTTATTTGGTTGTATTCTTATAGAATGGTAAAATAATTTCCTTGAAATCCATTCCACTATCTTCTAGAGGAGACACAAAGTTTCAAGGTGACCCCAGTCATGGAAAATCCAGGGAAAAAACGGAACAGTCAGGGAATTTAAAATTTCCAAGAAAATCAGGAAATGTATTATTATTATTATTATTATTATTATTATTATTATTATTAGCACCGCGTATCACTACCCGTTTGGGTTATAAGCACTTACGCTAATGTGTAATGGTAGGGTGATTGAGAGATTAAATATAAGACCTACAGTTTAACGTGGAATCCGAACCACGGTGGAGGCCTGGCATTCCTCACATTCACAAGATGTCTTGTCAGAGGTGAAGGAAGGGTTTGGTAATCAGATAAATCTGTGCCGGGACCGAGGATTGAACCCCGGCCGCCAGCACAGAAGTCTGACACCTTACCCCTAGACCGCCAGGTCACCAGGAAATGTTGTAGTCCATCAGGTAAAAGGAATATATTCGGTTGTCTAGGGAAGAGATGGTTAGATTATATATGGTCACAGATGAATCTTATTTAAACATTGTTTCTTTAAAATATGTATAATTTTTTTTTTAGTGCATTTCATAAATAATAATTTATAAAATACATTTTTATTAGGATTTTTTTTAAACATCTTAATAAATCTCGATGTGGGTTCTAGTCGGGGAAATTTGTATTCTTGGACCAGGAAAAAGCCAGGGAATTTTATTTCTGTAATTTTGTGGTCACCCTGTTACCGCACTGCGATGCAAAGTCTTGTTTGAGGCGCGTTAGGTACCAACCTAAGATAAGCGTTATCCGTGGATTGGAAGGGAAGGGCGAGGTAGGAGGGTAGACAAATTCTTAAGTGCCTCGGTAGGGTCTTAGATTGATGGTCATTAACTTTGTGAGGAATAATGTAATACTAAATATTTGCTTCCCTTCATCAAATTAGGCTATTATTTTATTTCCCTTAAAGATCATCAACAAATATGACGTCGGTAAAATTAAGTTTGTTTGGCACACTTAATGCGCGCACAGCTAAAGGAACTTTAAATCAAGATCCAAGCAGTGTTTTGTTTAGCTCTTTATATTGTTTTTTATAAACAATTTTTTTTTTAAATTTGTTATTGATTTAGAACTAAGTAATAATAATATAATATTTAGCACCACGTCTTACTACCCGTTCGGGTTATACAATTTAAGTACTAATTACTCTAATGGATTAGGAATTGGGAAGGTTGAATTAGAGAAGTGAACCCGCATTTGCGTGGAGGGAGAGTGGAAAACCATTTAGGAAAAAACACCCCCAGCTCACCCGACCGAGATTCAAACCTCGATCTCCCCGTCCTCAGCAGTCGAGCTCAACACGACAAGCGCGTTAGCCAACTACGCCACCGAGGCGGGTTAGAACTAAGTAATATTTTGCTGGTGAATTAATATTCCCATAATCTTATCGAATTAATCAACTTGTTCTTAATAAGAAAATAATATACTTCATTTCGTATAAGTATTACCCAACCCTATTTAATTGTGTTAGTTTTACTTTTAGGAGATTTTTGAAAAAATGTCTCTGTCTGCCCATCCATTTTACGGCTGTGTGATAGTGTTGCATTTGTATTTGTATGGTTACAGTAAATTCAAACTGACAAAACTTAGATATTTTCACCTTATTGCGCCAACTTAAGTTCAGCCATAAATGTATAGAGTCGCTTTTCTCTTTGGGGGCTACACCCTCAAACCCCTTCTCCGTGTTATTTTCAAGTGGATGTAGACTAATGTAATTCCAGAGCCGTTTTTTGATAGGTCTTACCGCATAGCAACAAGAGACCTCCAAAGAAAAGGTCCGCACCGACTTTAAAGTTGCGCCGCCACTTTTAAATTTTTTTGGGGGGTTAATAATTAAATTTTTTAACTTTTTGGAATTTTCCCGTCAGTTACAGGCTAGAAGCTATAATTTTACCAAATTTCAAGTTTCTATATCATCTGGAAGTGGGGTAAACATTAATGTCAGTGAGTGAGTCAGCCATGTGACTTTATAGTAGTATCATATAATTAAATAAACATTTTATTATTTATGTCTTCCTAAAAGTAGCTTTCTCTTTTAATTCTCCGTTAACACTAATAAACTCTCAATGAGAATGAGCTTTCTATGTTCGCATGGTAACCTCTTATACCTACAGTAGCCCCATGGCTCCTTTGGTGCTGACTGACAGCCCACAGCTGACTTCTGACAGTCAACATTTAGGTATATACCTAGATTTTGACCGTCAGAAGTGACAGCTGCTAAACACATGTTTTTGCAGATCATATGGTTAGGCGTAGGGATACATAATTTGGTCTGGTAACTTTTCAAAGCTGTAAGTCAGCACCAAAGAAGCCGTGGAGATGGTGTAGTGGAAATTAGTGTGTACTAGTGAAGTTTGGTCAAAATCGTGTATCACAATATCCATGTTTCAATAAGTCTCGTACCATGTTTTGTGTTTAGGTGCCTTGATGTAATTAGTGTGTTAAAGAGCTGACCTACCCATTTGCTATTTAATGTGTAGCTAGTTTCAAAGTGGACTTTATTACTATCGGTAAATTGTAAACAGGTGTCACAAAGTAACAAAATAAGTCCATGACATTTTACGATTATAGATTACCGTATATCGTTTTATTGTAACAAAAGAATTACACATTTTTTTAAACCTTGCAATTATTTTTCAAAACAGAACAATCCGTGAAAAAAATATAATTAATAATAAAATATTATCTAAGATTAACTAGATTATTTTGAGATAATCTAACCGATATAATTCATTATATATTTTTTTAATATCTTAATTGAACAATGAAATGACATGGAGCCATGAAAATAGTAAATATACTCCTCAGGATCAATTTTTGAGTTGAAGATTTTATTGATAACGTTTAAATAATCCATGTTATCTAGAATAAAGTGTAAATATTCCATTTTCATATAATGTTTGTTTAGCCGTTTTGCTGGATCCAACATAATACTGTATTTTGAATATACACTTTTTTTAGTGCTAATATATATATTTGCATGCAAGCATTTTGTATTATTTTACGTCCGTTTCGCTATAGGAAACTCACACTTTAACTTTGTCATTTTTTAAAATTAATATGTGAACGTTTAACAAGTCCGCCTCTGTGGTACAGTGGTCAGAGTGTCTGACTACAGACGCAGAGGTGCCGGGTTCCATCCCCGGCTCTTCAATCCTGTTTATACTTTGCATCAAAAACTAAACCAAGATCACAAACAAGGTATACACCAGACCTCCCGCCTCCAGGTTAAAATGGCCGCGCTCCGCGAAGAGCTTAAGTCCTTCAGAATATGTATAGTTAGGTGCCCTCAAGAGGCATTAAGAAAAGCACATTTAAAAAAAAAGTTTCACTACGGGTAGAACACAATATCCATCTCGTGTCAATCGCTTTGCTTCCACAAAGCTTGGTTCAGGTAACGACCCAAACCACTCTTCATATACATAAGGAGCTTACGCAGACTACCCATTACGATTGCAATGGTAATTTTATGACGAACATGTTAAAAGTGAGTTGTTTAATATCTGGAGGGTGACCTGGCGGTCTAGGGGTAAGGTGTCAGACTTCTATGCTGGAGGCCGGGGTTCAATCCTCGGTCCCGGCATAGATTTATCTGTACAGGCCTCCACCGTGGTTCGGATTCCACGTTAAACTGTAGGTCTTCCATTTCATCTCACAATCACCCTACCATTACACATTAGCGGTAGTAAGACGCGGTGCTAATAATAATAATAATAATAATTTAATAACTGCACATTTTTAATTACTGCTTTTATCACTGAGCATTGACACTAGTGAGCACTAATGTTTCTGGACTCAACCTGGCTCAAGAAGGGCAGTGAAACTTCCGTTGTATCCTTGTTTGTGAGCGATCCAGAGAGTCTTCTTTTGGAGGTGGGTGGGTGTTAGCTTACTCAGACGTGCTTATCTTGATTGTACCTACAACCCTTCGCCGTAAATTATCTTGAGGGTGACACGTAACATCTTCATTGGATATTCAGTAAGATCCAAGCCACCCAGACAAAATATTCCGGAGACATTAATTACGTTGTAATTGTTTAACCATGGGCTAGATCTCGAGATGATAGTGCAGGGACCAGTGTCAAGTATTCATGTATATTCATGTATATTCATTTAGAAGCAGAGACAAAAACACTGTCTAGTGTTTGATCATCAAAATAACTTATGAAACGGATCATTTGGTTACCCAACCCTCATCCCCATTGATATTAAGTTAGATGGGTGACCTGGCGGTCTAGGGGTAAGGTGTCAGACTTCTGTGCTGGCGGCCGGGGTTCAATCCTCGGTCCCGGCACAGATTTATCTGATTACCAAACCCTTCCTTCACCTCTGACAAGACATCTTGTGAATGTGGGGAATGCCAGGCCTCCACCGTGGTTCGGATTCCACGTTAAACTGTAGGTCCTCCATTTCATCTCACAATCACCCTACCATTACACATTAGCGTAAGTGCGTATAACCCGAACGGGTAGTAAGACGCGGTGCTAATAATAATAATAATAATAATAATAATAATAATAATAAGTTGCGCATCAAGATTACTTAATCTGAGAGTTCGGATTTAGGGTATCAACTTAAAAGGAATATGCCACGCATTTGCGTGGTAGAGATATTGGAAAACAACGGTGATAAATAACACGTGGGAAAATACTTCCAGCCCTTCCGGTTGAGCTTCAACCTCAACCTCCCCGTCACCTCTAATCCAATATAATACGAGCCTGATGCATTGGACAGTGTGACCACCGGTGTGGCTCATGGTAAGAGTGTTTAGCAGTTAGGATTGTCACTATTTCCTTACTACAAAATTGTCTGTGTTTTCCAGGAGAAATTTCAGTTTTTTTTTTCAGACAACTTAGAATAAAGAATAGGCGAATCACTTTAATTTGCTGTATCATAAAAAATGTGTATTGTGAAGATATGTAATCTGTGTTTTAGAACAGAATGATTTAAGCTTAATGGGGAAGTGTATGCAGTCTTTATGCAACCCAATGTATTGGAGGGGGAGAGGATGGCTGCATAAAAAATGTGTTCGAAAGAACTACTATTTAAATTATTATTATTATTAGCACCGCGTCTTACTACCCGTTCGGGTTATACTCACTCACGCTAATGTTGTAATGGTAGGGTGATTGTGAGATGAAATGGAGGACCTACAGTTTAACGTGGAATCCGAACCAAGGCGGACGCCTGGCATTCCTCACATTCACAAGATGTCTTGTTCAGAGGTGAAGGAAGGGTTTGGCAATCAGATAAATCTTTGCCGGGACCGAGGATTGAACCCCGGCCGCCAGCACAGAAGTCTGACAACTTACCCCTAGACCGCCGGGCCACCTACTATTTAAAGTTTGCACTTAGTGTTCAGATTTGCCATTTTCTCAGAATTTATTTTAGTTTTTCTTTAAATTCATAAAAAATCCCCTGAATGGCAAACCTTAAAGGTAAAAGTAAAGCCATTTGCAAATTTATAGGGAAAAAATAATTCCAATCGTGTTCAATGTTTCCGGGAGTGTTTTTTTTTTACATGTAATACACCGGTTGATGAGATTGCAACATACTCCCCCCTTACCCCGAAATGATCGCATCAGTTCAAAGACCTCACCCTAATATTGCAGTACTATTCGCGCGTGCGCTGTGCACTAATATTATTGTTTTTCCCCTTGAACAACCTTGAACAGTGAATCATTAAGTTTATGTCTCATTGCGCAAGGTAACATTACTTAACAGACCGAGGTGACAAGAAATTGATGCGTTGGTTGCGGATAACATCATCAACGTGGCCTAACATAAACTGTGAAATACATCATACGGGTCTCATTACCTTGGGAAGAACTCTTAACTGATAATTATTATTTTCTTGTGCACCGCGTCTTACTACCCATCCAGCTGTCCGCATTATTACACTAATGGGGGGGAGAAAGGTAGATTGTAGAGAACACGTACTTACGTGTAAAGAAAGGGCTAAAATATGAATTAAAAACACTTAAAGTAAATCCGACCTTGATTCAACTTCACTAGCAGAAAGCTGAGCAAACAATTAAATTTTTGCTTGAAAAAAGTTCCATGATTTTTATAATAAAATTCTATTGCAACTGGTGACCTGGCGGTCTAGGGGTAAGGTGTCAGACTTCTGTGCTGGGGTCCGGGGTCCAATCCTCGGTCCCGGCAAAGATTTATCTGATTACCAAACCCTTCCTTCACCTCTGACAAGACATCTTGTGAATGTGGGGAATGCCAGTCCTCCACCGTGGTTCGGATTCCACGTTAAACTGTAGGTCCTCCATTTCGTCTCACAATCACTCTACCATTACACATTAGTGTAAGTGCGTACAACCCGAACGGGTAGTAAGACGCGGTGCTAATAATAATAATAATCTATTTTAACTTAGATTTCAAGGTTAATTATCGAGAGAATAATCCTAAGACAATTTTGAACTACAGACACTAAATTGAACCTCTCATTTAGAAAAAGCATTCATATATAACGAACAATTTCAACCATGGTTCACTTTTCAACCACGCCAGGAATCAAACAGGGGAGCCTCAACTCATTTGACCAACATGCTGACGCCTGAACAATGGTATTCATCAAACTTAAGGAAAAAACACTCAACTAAACTTTGAATGAGAATCAGTATTTAAGGGGACAAGCGTAACGAAGCGTTGTCATTTTAAGGTGGCGAAACAGATGTGTTATTATTATTATTATTATTATTATTATTATTATTATTACTAGCACCGCGTCTTACTACCTGTTCGGGTTATACGCACTTACGCTAATGTGTAATGGTAGGGTGATTGTGAGATGAAATGGAGGACCTACAGTTTAACGTGGAATCCGAACCACGGTGGAGGCCTGGCATTCCCCCACATTCACAAGATGTATTGTCAGAGGTGAAGGAAGGGTTTGGTAATCAGATAAATCTGTGCCGGGACGGAGGATTGAACCCCGGCCGCCAGCACAGAAGTCTGACACCTTACCCCTAGACCGCCAGGTCACCCGAAACGGATGTGAAAAGTCCGCTGTTTTATTTGCTCAAGGTCTCACGCGAGGAAACATCCTTGTGTTGAGAGAAAAACGGGGGGGTTGGATGGGGGGGGGGCACCTTTATTTACCCAAAACCTTGCCTCGTCTGAACAAACCTGACTCTTGGATGTTGCGGAGGTATCTTTATTGCCGTTGCTGAGAAGTGGCCTTATTCAGCCACACAACACGACTAAAAACTCCATAAACAAACACACTTTAAACTCTTCATTTGTGCGACCTCCCCATCGTCAGGAGGTTAATTAGCAAACCTATACAAGTGGGAAGGTTGCAGATGGGTCGGAAGGAATTCTCTTTTATACCTTCATTTCTCCCTATTCACTGCATCCTAATACCAGTTCCGGTTAGCCACCTATTTTACATTTTATATTATTAGGGTAAGGATAAAAACTATTGTACACTGTATGAAAACGCATAGTCGTGGAGTGATACTGTCTGGTAAACCATTTGTAATGGATCCACCTCAGTCACGTCTTACCTACAGTAGCCCCGTGGCTTCTTTGGTGCTGACTGACATCTCACAGCTGTCACTTCTGACAGTCAACATTTAGGTATATACTTAAATTTGGACTGTCAGAAGTGACAGCTGTTAAATACATGTTTTTGCAGATCATTTGGTTCGGCGTAGGGATACATGATTTGGTCTGGTAACTTTTCAAAGCGGTCAGTCAGCACCAAAGAAGTCACGGGGCTACTGTATTATGCCAGTGAAGGCGTAAACACGAGGCTATCCCTGACGAGTAGCAGTCACGTGCCAAGCACGAGAAAAAGTGAATCTTGGTTAAAGTTGATGTCTCAATAAACCATGATTAGGGCACTAACATAACGTTAACTGAAACTGGTGCCCTAAGAGCCCATCTTACCGAGAAATTATATATAAGATTACGCTTGAGTTTGGAATTATATCGAAACCTGAATTTTCTACATTCTTAACTTAAAAGTGAGATTGGGATAAGTTTTTATAATTTTATTTTATTTTAAAAACACAATTCTTCAACCTTTTATTTAAAAAATAATAATTTATAAACCGACTCACTAATCTCATCTCCGCTGTCTTTTCAGTAAAATAAATAAAACTGACACGATGCAGTGTCAGGTTAAAGCTGCAATACCTACCTAGGTTATACGTTATTCATGGGGTAAGACGGGCTCTTAATCGAAATTTGGAATAGCTAAGAATAACACGCTTCGGCGGCCACGCGGTCTAACACGCTATTCTCATGTTAGACCAGACTGCCGAAGAAAGGGAAATAGGGGTTTGATTCCGGTCCGGTGCACTCAGGGTGGTTTTCCACTTTTCTTAAACGCCAATGTGGGCGCACTTAATCTCAATTAGCCTTCATAATTCCTAAACCATTAGTGTAATTAGTACATAGGCGTACAACCCTAGCAGGTACCTACAGTAGCCCCATGGTATCTTTGGTGCTGACTGACAGCTATAAAAAGCTACCAGATCAAATTACGTATCCCTACGCCGAAACAGATGATCTGCAAAAACATGTGTTTATCATCTGTCACTTCTGACAGTCAAAATTTAGGTATATACCTAAATTTTGACTGTCAGAAGTCGGCTGTGATCTGTCAGTCAGCACCAAAGATGCCACGGGGCTACTGTAGTAAGACGTGGGGCTAATAAATAAAATAAATAAGTAAAAAGCTAACACTTCAAAATACCTAATAGTACAAAATGACTTTGACAAACGTATATAATGTTAAATAGTGCTTAGCTGGAGCGAAAACATGAGAGCATTCGATCATTGTTTATCATCTACCGATGAGGTGGGATTAATTTTTTTTTATGAGAGATATCGTACTATGGCTATCTTGAAGTAAAGTTGTAATCTTGCCCCAATTCTGTTGGCGATAACGAGGCGCCACGTTAGATAACCCGACAGTTAAACTCCATCGGTCGTCGCTGAACAAAATAACACCTCTAGTGTATCAAGCAGAGGTAAACCATAAACTTTTATTTAGATTCCTTTATAAGGTAGAGACAATTTAGTAGGTTTAGTTTAGATAATGCTGTTATTATCTTAAGGGCACCGCTTTCTTGAAGCAGATTACTCTCACATTGCGTTATTGATTATTTGAATGCCAGTTACAAACATTAAAATTACTAAAATAAAAATCTTCACCTCTATTTGGAAAAAAAAATTGCTGTAACCCTTTTAATCACTTGATTTGGTTTGAAGAAAGCTTTGTATGTTTTTTTTTCAGCATTACCCACCTCGGTGGCGTAGTTGGCTAACGCGCTAGTCGTGTTGAGCTCGACCACCGAGGACGGGGAGATCGAGGTTCGAATCTCGGTCGGGTGAACTGGGGGTGGTTTTTCCTAAATGGTTTTACACTCTCCCTCCACGCAAATGCGGGTTCACTTCCTCTAATTTAACCCTCCAAATTCCTAATCCTTTAGCGTAATTAGTACTTAAAGCGTATAACCCGAAAGGGTAGTAAGACGCGGTGCTAATAATAATAATAATAATAATAATAATAATAGTAACATTTTACTATACTAACATTTTATTTAAACGTATTAACATTATCAAAAGATACATCTCCAAATCACATGCTTTGAAATATTGATGAATGAAAGAAGTCTAATACAATTTTATACCTCTAAACTGTTGTTCTTTCTAGCATAAATCTATTAACTATACCTTTTTTTTTGCGCCTTGAAATTTTTTTTAAATATTCTCAGACAAAATATTAGCAGATTAGCCAACATCGACAAAAGTTTACTGAATTTATATCCTCTCTAAGTGGACGCCATCTAACTGCGGTGATTCGTGGTGACGTTATAATTTAGTTCCTCTTAAAATAATTTGAAGTTTTTTTATTATATATTTGGGGTTGTTGCTATGAATTCTCTGAGGCTCCGTTTAAGAATGATGACCAAAATAAATTACTAATCATAATTTCGGGGAGATTTCAACTCCCTTAGAACCAACTCTGGGTACTCAGATACAATCACGAAAGAATGTCTCGTTTTAGCTTAGTACACCAATCCATTTATAGAAAGTGCAGTTTTCTAAACGAACGTAAAATGTGACAGTGATGAAAACTCTTCATAGTCCCGTACATGGATGTTTCTTTACTTTCATTTGTGGCATAAATGGTGACATTAATTTCAAATACCGATTATTTATTATTGTTAAGCAAAATCACAAAATAATAAAGGTATTTGGGTTTGTTTGGTAATAATTATCACTTCCTTTACATACATTTTTGTTTTGTTTATCGAGTTTCAATAAGGTCTATGTATTCTTATTTAAAGACGACTCATTTATACGAGTTTCATTTTTTGTTTTGTTTAACTAATTCGGTTTTAACTACCATAAGGCTATAGAGATTGCCGCAAACCTAATCGGATCGGAACGGAATACGTCGTAAATTATTTATTACATTCATTTCAATGGGAGTCCGCACATTTACTCGGATCGGATCCGTTATGTCCATTAGGAACGGAGCGAATCGGTGTGCCGTGGAGGGAATATTTTGACGGATTCCGAAGCTATGCGCATGCGCGTCCTCAGCTCGGATCGGATCGGATCCGTTATGTCCATTAAGAACGGAGCGAATCGGTGTGCCATGGAGGGAATATTTTGACGGATTCCGAAGCTATGCGCATGCGCGTACTCGGGTCTTGTATCATTCTCTACACTCACTCACGCTCAGTTGGTTTCCGTTTGCTCTTCGTCGGTGGTTATTGTTTAGTTAAACTTGTCTTTGGATGAAAAATTAATCAATTTGTTTCAACTATACCCTGTGATTTATGACATTGGTAACAACCATTATTATGACAGTGCTATGAGGGAAAATATGTGGGTGAAAATTGCGAAAATTTCTAAAGTAAACTCGTAAGTAAAATATCGCGCTTTGTAAACATCATCGTACTGTCCATCTTTTCATTCATAAATGAATTAATACTTTAAATTTTTAAGTAAGCTGTAAATTATGTTATGAACTATCTTGATTTAAAATTTCTGCCAGTTAGTGTAGGTAGCGGATGTTTCTAAATGTTAATATTGTTAATTTATCGGAGGCTTTGTTTGGTTCTAGCGAACTGGTAAGATTTTTTAAACATATTTCTTTTTTATCGAGAGTAGCAGATATTCTGATTGTTCTGCACGTGCATCAACTATTTTCTTAAATTATTATTATTATTATTATTATTATTATTATTAGCACCGCGTCTTACTACCCGTTCGGGTTATACGCACGTACGCTAATGTGTAATGGTAGGGTGATTGTGAGATGAAATGGAGGACCTACAGTTTAACGTGGAATCCGAACCACGGTGGAAGGCCTGGCATTCCCCACATTCACAAGATGTCTTGTCAGAGGTGAAGGAAGGGTTTGGTAATCAGATAAATCTGTGCCGGTACCGAGGATTGAACCCCGGCCGCCAACACAGAAGTCCGACACCTTACCCCTAGACCGCCAGGTCACCCAATATTTTCTTACAACGGGTTTATCACAACAGGGATTATAATTAAGTAGAATTAACATACACAACACTCCTCTTCACTGCCGCTATTATTCATATTCAATTCAAATATATTTACCCTCTTTGGCTGCTTTCTTCCGACTAACAAAAATTCAACAAGCGTGCGGACAAAAACTCGTTCCCGTTCGAAAGTGTTCCGATCCAATTAGGTGTGTGGTAAGCTTTAGAAAACATTATATTGTAACACATATTAATTTATATTTTCACAACATTGCATTGTTTAAATTGTACGAAATAGGAAACAATGGGAGAAAGAAATATATTTTGATGCCAGGATCACGTTCAATTTAATGCTCACTTGACGTAGCTTATCCATTTTCATGTTTTTAAATGGAAGCCATTACTACGCACTTAACGTAACAACATTTAGGTTACATTAACTTATCATCAAAGTTATGCTGGGGAAGCTTTCACTTTATGTGGATAATACTGTGTGTTCCTGCCAGACAGTCATGTGGCGAGCAAAAAAAAAAGCACCGTTTATTTACGTTATGTAACATTTACGTGTAGTGCATTCTGATCACTCAATATGTTTCTTTACGTCGCTCGTGATCCCGCCATCAAACAATATAACTCTCTCCCATGGCTAATCTTATTAAATTGGTAAATACAAACAAGCTTAGAACTATATAATCACGTCGCCCAATCTCGTTAGAAAGTGTACATAGGTTAAATAACAATTTTATAGGTAGCACAATTTTATAATTTGTTTTATCACAAACAATGAGAAATGTCAAGAGTTGAAAGATATTCAATTAAATGGTATATCAATGGTATATAAAAATAAACATTTTAATTATTTCTTAAAAATTGGGCAAAATAAGTTAAGTAATAATCCTTATACTTGAACAAAGAATTAATATATTTTAATAGGTATTCAGTATTTTAGATGTATCTGTACAAATTAGCAAATAAAACTACTAAAACTTTTGCATCGTAAAAATAAAATTTATTTTGGGTGTGTTGCAATGCCGATGGACTTAACCAAAATGTGAATTTTGACATTATGATAAATTATTTTCTAAAATATATTGGCGACAAAAACTCTTAAATGATTATTAATTTGTTTTTATGATCTTAAAACGTATTCAACTTTTGGATTATTGAAAATAATCCATCTCGTTAAACACATCCAGGATTTAAAAATATTATGTAAATGAATAATATATTTAAAATAGTAAAGAATTCCTTCGTCTTAAATTCATGTCTTGAAAGTAATCTTCTAATGGATTAGTTTTATTTGAAAAATTTATATTTAGAAATATATTTAACTCAATATACTGGTACAATTGATGTTAAGGTAGGGTTAATGATTAAGAATGTTGAATTTTCAGGGGCAAGCACCCCTAACCACAGAAAAGTGACGTATTACAAAACTGATTGTTCTGTTTGACAATACTTTTTGTATTAATATTAATTATTAATTAATAACCAAAAATAATGAGTACTATATAATGTTAAATTAACACGATTACATTTGAATACCGAAGTCAAATATTTAATGTTTTTTTATTTGTACATTCTCAAGCCTGTAGCTGCTATTGTAAATACTTGTATATATATATTACATACAGTTTTAATACACTGCCTTATTTATTGACATGTTTTTTGTAAAATAAAACTGAAGCTGCACAACACACCAGCTGTAATATGACTTATTTCAATGAATAAGATTTTTCTTTTACTTCGAATATTTTGTATACTTGTCATGGAAGTTGTCAGTAAATGTAACTTATGTTTCTGGTCGATATACAAATCACGATTAGAGATACATCGATAACTACAGTAGCTCCACGGCTTCTTTGGTGCTGACTGACAGCTCACAGCTGAATTCTGGCAGTCAACACTCAGGCGTATACCTAAATTTTGACTGTCAGAAGTGACAGCTGCTAAACACACATTCATGCAGATCATATGGTTCGGCGTAGGGATACATAATTTGGTCTGGTAACTTTTCAAAGCTGTCAATCAACACCAAAGAAGTCATGGGGCTACTGTACGTCAGTAACACTTGTGTGTTCATCAAATGCTCTATTGATATTTACTTGTAGCCTGATGTTAACTCCCTTCAACCACAACAACTAAATCTGGACAAGTTCACTTTTTCCTCACTGGCAAGGATTGTGATTTTTTTTAGAAATTGCTATCAGATTTTTACACAGTTAAACACCCCTTTCCTCAATTTATTTTACCTATACAACTATTATTATTATTATTATTATTATTATTATTATTATTATTATTATTATTATTAGCACCACGTCTTGGGTTGCACACACGCTAATGTGTAATGGTAGGGTTCACCCGACCGAGATTCGAACCTCGATCTCCCCGTCCTCAGCAGTCAAGCTCAACACGACAAGCGCGTTAGCCAACTACGCCACCGAGGCGGGTGATTTTGTATATAATTTATTTACATTATTTATTTTCCAGACTGTAGAAGGTATAACTTTCCTTATGCACCAACATCTTTGAGGGTACAAAGTTGAAGGTAGTTTATATTTGGGAGTACACTAACAAAAAAAAAAAAGTTTGAAAACTACTTCTTACTCCATTACAGATTGAGAAGGATTAATTTAGATTACGTTTCCATTTTATAAACTTACTTTCTCATGCTTAAAAATGTATGTATTTTCCTTCGTTTTCAAGTGTAACCAGTGGTAAGAATAATATCCGTTCCCAGGATAGTTCATTAGGCTGTTCATCATTTGGAACGCCCTCAGAGACAAGAGAAACGACGTCTTGGATATATCTCAGTGAAGGAGGGGGGAAAGAATAAAAATGTATAAAAGTATAAAGAACATTACTTGTATTATTCAAATAAACGAAAATAAAGCTTAACTAAACCCAAATGTTTTTTAAAGTTGACTTTAAAATATACAAGTTTAAACAATTTAGATATAGGCTAGTAATTATTATTATTATCATCACCGCGTCTTACTACCCGTTTGGGTTATACGAACTTACGCTAATGTGTAATGGTAGGGTGATTGTGAGATGAAATGGAGGACCTACAGTTTAACGTGGAATCCGAACCACGGGGGAGGCCTGGCATTCCACACATTCACAAGATGTCTTGTCAGAGGTGAAGGAAGGGTTTGGTAATCAGATAAATCTGTGCCGGGACCGAGGATTGAACCCCGGCCGCCAGCATAGAAGTCTGACACCTTACCCCTAGACCGCCAGGTCACCGACGATATAGTAAGAAAATAGTATTTATATTCCAGTCACGGTAGGAATTACTCTCTGAAAGGTCTTTTTTCCTACCAATATCCTACTATATAGTAGATTTATGGTAGGGAAAAAGGCCTTTCAGAAGTCAATTCCTACCGTGAATGGAATATAACGCATCAGTATTAACGAAGAGGGAGGATTGGAAAACCACAGTGTAAATAGCCTGTGGAAAGTCCCCACCAGTTCACCTGACTCGGATTCGAAGCCTGGTCTTCTCATCAGAGACCATACTGTTTCCATCCTGTGGCCTAGGTCAGTTCTTTATTCAAGTCATATATTTTCCACTGCTGGCTGGCTAGGCCTGTCATAGCTCCACATGTACTATCATCTAAATACTAGGACAGACACAACATCCAGTCCCCGGTGGTTAATTCATCTCAGAAAAAGGGTAAACCCACATTTCACCAGTGATGACTTTTTCTGCCGTTGAACCCGGGACCCTTAGCTCAGTAGACAGATATGCTACCGAGTGAGCTTAGGTCTCGGATCTCATTAGAAGACTCAAAGTTTAAAATACGAATCTAATGACCTAGAGTTTAGACCAGCGGTTACCAAACTGTTCATCACGACGCCCTGGGGTTTCGCTGGTCTTGGTCCGGGGCGTCGTAGCAATAAGGAGAAACTAATATTTGTAATGTTTATTGAAATGCAACACGCAAGATTTCATTACGTGTACTCGTACTTATTTTAAAGAATGGAATAAGTCATACAATAAAACACACAGGCCTATTTTTTCCTTGGGAAAGCGCTCACTTAATATGATTTCACCCGCCTCGGTGGCGTAGTTGGCTAACGCGCTTGTCGTGTTGAGCTCGACTTAGGACGGGGAGATTGAGGTTCGAATTTTGGTTCGAGTGAGCTGGGGGTGGTTTTTCCTAAATGGTTTTCCACTATCCCTCCACGCAAATGCGGGTTCACTTCCTCTAATTCAACCTTTCCAATCCATTAGAGTAATTAGTACTTAAAGCGTACAACCCGAATGGGTAGTAAGACGTGGTGCTAAAAAAAAGTTCCGGATTATAATGCTCCTTGAAAACTTGGTATGAAGGTGTGCAGCTCTTTCCCCTACAGTCTAAAAATGGACTGGCCATTTTCTAAAAAATATTAATATTGGGTACATAGGTGTCGCATGGAAAATCTGACACGTGAAAAGCCGCGCGGTCTCAAAATGTTTGGGAAACCCTGACATAGACTATTCGGTCAACGCTACAGGTAAGATAATAGTAAACAGTAGCACAGTACCGGTATTCACGAATATGTTGATACAAATTCAAACTCAATATATTCACAACACCAGAAATTAAAACCTGGAGGTTTTTAAACATTTGGTATCGATTAAACGCCCGATTATTTATACAACTATCTTATAATTTAATCATGGTATCCCAATTGAACAATTTACAACTTAAATAAATAAATGGTACTGCGCACCGCACAGACTTTCTCTCTCTTTCTATAAACTCTTGAGATTTCTGAACGGAATAATGTACATTGTATCATCGCCACTCCACACAAGAACACGAATAAAATAATATACAATGATATAGAATCAATGAGAAAAGAGGCGCATCTTTGTCCACCTGAGAGAATGTCAAACAGTTTAATGTTTTAAAGAGCTTAATAAAATGGTATTTGAACCATTTGCTGACAGCTTGGAAACTGGGATCTGCTTTACATGTTCCAATTTATGAAAATTGCATTACTAGAGATGAATGGAGGGGAGTAGAAGGAAATCTAAGGAATCAATAACTAATGAAAGAATGTGTTATTATTATTATTAGCACCGCGTCTTACTACCCGTTCGGGTTATACGCACTTACGCTAATGTGTAATGGTAGGGTGATTATGAGATGAAATGGAGGATCTACAGTTTAACGTGGAATCCGAACCATGGCGGAGGCCTGACATTCCTCACATTAACAAGATGTCTTGTCAGAGGTGAATGAAGGGATTGGTTATCAGATAAATCTTTGCCGGGACCGGGGATCGAACCCCGGCCGCCATAATAGAAGTCTGACACCTTACCCTTAGACCACCAGGCCACCGAAAGAATGTGAAAGTGCGATATTAACTATAGTGAATATTAGTTTTTGAGTATTTGATGTTGCTTGTGTAAAGGTAAAATCAAATTAGTAGGGAGTAATAAAACTTTAAAACAGGACAGAAGATTTGACCTTTAATTTTAATAATATAAACAATAAAGATTTATGTATTTACAGATAATAAAGAACTAGAAGTGTCGGGAAACTGATTTATAGATTCACAGTAAATTGTTTTGTTGTCTGAAAAACAACTTTCGTACACTCCAAATCTGGCTATCGTCATATTACTGAAGATGACATATATCTGCGTATCGTTGTTTTTCGTAGACTCGTCAGACTTCAGAATGGGTTTATATATATGCATGCTTATAGATGAACCCTCCTTAACAAGATTAAGGGGAATACATGAGGTCCAAATATAACAAAAATATAACGGGGCAAAAAAGGACAATAGGAGCGAGTGCTTGGAGTTCTTTGCTTTGATTGTCTGTGGACAAACATTCAAGACTCAGACCCCGCCACTCTCACCCGTTGCGGAGTTTAATAAGAGAACGGTCTATCTCCAGAGATAGTTAAAAGAACGAAGATTAATCCCTAAAAAAAAAGGTACACCAAAATAAATACTCGATCAATAACACAACATAAAATAAAATACCTAGGATATGGTGGATTAAAGTTATTAATAAGAATAGGAAAGGTTTTCAAGTTGGTATTTATTTAACAGGCAATTAATTCTTTGAGAAAATATACAATTAACATAATGTGACAAAATTGACATTTACGAAATATTTGAGACATCATTAGCGTATGCAAGCAATAAATATATGAATATATTTAGGGAAAGCCCGCATGGTTTATATTATTAAACAAATTTAAATATTTTAGAAAAAAACGCCATTATCATAAAATTAACCCAATACTGTAAAATGGCATTAATCACTTAAAAAACAATATCTAGAAAAATTAGTTACTAGTTCATGTGTTTCAAGAAAATAGATCATCAAAAGGTTATCCTTAGTTGAATAATTATACAAAATACTTCTCCAAAACATTTAGAATATAGACCTATACAGCAAATTAACTAGCCACATAATATTAACTTTAAATTCTACCCAAATATTTACTTTCCTTATTTTTTCTATTTATTAACAATTATACCATTTTGTCATAACAACAACAAATTGCAAAAGTTAACGTTGAGACGTCATGGATCAAATAGCTATCATTTAATTTTAGAAGCTTTACTGAACTCATAAACTTATTTAAATTTATTATCAAGAGACCGAATAATACAATATTCATGAGATTCAAAATCGACTCTTTTGTCGATGGTAACATATCGTAAACATCCTAAAGTTTGTAGTCGATTTTTATTTATTATTATCGAAGAACAAAAAAAGAAGATCGATCATTGATACAAATGTCTCCATCGTGCAACTAATCGACTTAGAAGTGAAGTCGAGCCTATTTTCAACTATTATAATCTTAAGATTAAATTACCAAAAGAGAATTTTGAATAAGAAGTTTAACATGATATAAATAAGAAATATTAATGAAGCCGAAAGGAAATTTTGACCTTACATTTTATATTTCTCGAAGCTAGAGCTTCTCCTACTCCCGATCTGATCACGCCCAAGAGTGACGTCTGAACGCTCAGACGCCACTATATCTTCAACGCAACCCAGAAAAAGAACGACGGGAAAAAGGGGTGGGGGGCGCACACATGGATCATTCGTGAACCACACACGCACATGAGAATATACATCGAGAATGTTCTTTTTCAGTCCAAAGCTCCTCCTAAACTAGGGGTGAGTAGAACATCTTCACAACGAAAGTTCTTTGTCACTAAGATCTTTGGCACAAATACACAATCTGGGTTCAGTATTACATCCAACGCGCGGAGGAGTGGGTCTGTTTTGATTGTAACTCGCGTTAGTGTTCTCTGTTGACATCAGCTGCGGTATGATGGGGTAAGTTTAATTTCTTTTATTTGTACACTCATGTCGCTGAATGCTACATAGATAATAAACTATTGATTGTATATAAATATATCTCAGATTAAATATTTTTATTTCTGATAGTACTACAACTTCCTTGCCTTTTTAAAAAAAATAGTTTCGGCTCTAAGCTGAGTTATAGACAAACAAATAAATAGATGGGCGAAATTACGAAAACAACTTTTAAAATTTCGGTTTTCGGTTAAAATTTTAACATTTTATTAGGTGTTGCACATCTTCAAGTCATCACATTGATATTTAATTAATCATTTATACATTTTGACCAATAAAAAATGTAAATATTGACTATTGAGTCTAAAATGGAGCTAGATCTTTGCTGTACAAACATTTCTCCTAAATGGTTTAAGGAAAAATTACATACTTATTTTTAGATACTTACTTATATTTAATTACGATATGGCATTGGAGAATTATTGCGTTAAGACTTAAGTGGTATATTTTTACAACTAAAGCTCATAAAATTGTATTCATATATTTACCAATATCTCAGAAACAGTTGATTTTATAAAAATATATTCCAAATAAAAGTTTTTATTTATTCTAATAGTCCTACAATTTTGCAATGATAAGTTTTTTAGTATCTCAAATAGTTGTGGAGATACGGAAATTAACGCTTCTGTAAAGTACCCTAAAAATAATTTCACGGGAATATGAAAATAACCAGTTTATTTATAATCTTAATCAACGCCTAGATACGAATTTTAACCAAAATAGTTGCAGCAGATTTTGAGAAAACCTATTTTATCTCTTTTCACCCCTTATAAAACTACTCTTAATTTAAGTTTTATTAGACACACAGTAAAACGGCATTGAAAAGACTATTTTTTAGGGTTGGGGAGGTCATGAGACGTCAATATACATCAACATTTCAGGTTAAAAAAAATTTACGGTTGCAATACTTAAACTTTAATGTCCAAAAAGTTAAAAATATATATATAATTGCGTATATATTGAAAGTTATTGATTTTATAAAAATATGTTTCAAACAAAATATTTGTATTATAAATATTTATAAATATTTGTAATGCTAAGTAATTTCATATCTCAAATAGTTTCGGAGATGATATAAAAAAAAAAGTTAATTACCCATCAGACCTGAGCCCTTAAGGCCATTTTGTCGAAATATTGAGAGTATCCATTTTGTTTGGAATATTTATTAATGTTTATAAATGAAATTTAATCAAAATCGTTAGAGCCGATTTTGAGAATATAGACTTTTTCTCTTTTTGCCCTTCAGTAAACTACCCTTAATTTTAGGGGTAGATATCCAATTCAAAAAACTCCTCGGGGCAAGCCTATTAAAACTCTAGATATCAAGTTTTAGCTCAATCGGTAAAAGAGTTTAGGCTCTAGTTGGAGGTACAGACAGACAGACGGAAATTCAAAAAACACTTTTTCGGATTCAGGGAGTCATGAAACGTCAAGATTCATAAAAATCTCGAGTTCTATTTATTTGACGATCACCATACTTTCTCTCTACCAGTAAAATAGAGAGAAAGTAAAAATGTTGATACAAGAAAGGTAGTATAAATACTAGTATATTTTCTTAAAGCTAATTTATTGGAGATTTAGTCGGTTATTTCAAAGAGATTTGAAGCTTCTTTATTAGTTAAATATTAGTAGGTTTCAGATATGAAGAACCATATATGACAAAAAAATACTGCTCTAATATGTTCATAAATCAAGTCATGTAAGAAGCAACTGTCACTCTTTATAGATATTGGTAATAAAAGTAAAACCAGTGGCGTGGATAAGATTTTGAATAAGGGTAGAACAAAATCATAAATAGTAATCTGACCTTATATCGCCTTATAAAGAATAAAAGATCTGATGGTTTTGCCCAATATAATATATTTAGCACCACGTCTTACTACCCGTTCAAACAACACGCAATATTATACTAATCATAAATTTTTGTTAAGACGGAAGCTGTGAATTACTGTTATATCAGCCTCTAAATATATTATTTTAAATTGAAAAATGACACCTGGACACGAGAATGGAACTCGGCATCTTTGGCTTAATACGCCAATACTCTTACCACAGAGTTATCCAGGAATTATCTCTTGCCCAGGGTCATTCTTCACTCATATTTAATAGTGTGTGATGGCCTTGAGAAAATCTTTACCTACATTATGATCGAATAATTAAAATGGCGAGCTATCAGGTAAAGCATTAAGCAACTATCAACCCTGGAGGGATTTATTGTGTCATTTATCAACTTAAAATAATATATTTCGATGTGGCTATAACCGTACTTAATAACTGTAGTAATGGTGACCTGACGGTCTAGGGGTAAGGTGTCAGACTTCTGTGCTGGCGGCCGGGGCTCAATCCTCGGTCTCGGCACAGATTTATCTGATTACCAAACCCTTCCTTCACCTCTGACAAGACATCTTGTGAATGTGGGGAATGCCAGGCCTCCGCCGTGGTTCGGATTCCACGTTAAACTGTAGGTCCTCCATTTCATCTCACAATCACCCTACCATTACACATTACCGTAAGTGCGTATAACCCAAATGGGTAGTAAGACGCGGTGCTAATAATAATAATAATAATAATAATATTCTTAAGACCGGAATGTTGTGTTATACTGTATTGATGTTCATTTTCAGATTCATGAGTACGTTTCATTATTTATTAAAAAATAAAAATAAACATGTAAAAATGATGGTGATCTGCTTAAGTGTGTCCTTAAAGAACGAAACATTTACTGTCTCTGAGTTAATTAGAAACGAAAGGACTCTCAGACCAGTCTGGCCACAGGGAAGACGATCCACCAGGCTTGGACTAAGTCTATTCACATATGTCAATGCCACAACACATTAATAACTACTTCTTTTTTTAAAACTGCCAGAAACCATAAATATGTCTAGAATATTATGTGTGGCCTTGAAAACGCCACAAACACATCAGCATATTAATAAATAAAAACCATAAATTTTATGTATTTTATTTCTTAATTTGCACTTTCATTGAACAACTATTTTTACAAATAGGTAGAAATAAGCAACGATTACAATTTTATTTCTAAAAGAGTATTTAATGTACATTTTATAAACCAGATAATTATATTTGCATGAGATTAACAGATTAACTCGACTCTAGAACAACCATATCAGCCGGTCCCCCGACCACCAAATCCCCGCTGTGAAAAGAGAATCATTTAGAAAATAATAAATCTTTTAGCTGTATTGGTTGAGTTTTGGACCCCCACATGCGCATGCCTAAAACTGGGTTCAAGATCAGAAAAGATTAAGCTTATAGACGTTAGAGTTTAAGTTTGCTTCGAATTAAATTATTCACAATTGAGACTTAACCAGAGTCTAATCAATCAAAAATATAAATAAATTATAATTAATATTGATCACGATTAAACCTATAAAATTAAGTTATTTATTATAATTATTATTATTTATTTTTATTGGGTATTCTGTTTTACGACAGGTCCATTCCTTTTGTCAGTGAACTTAGACATTAAATATACTTTTTACTTTGCTTCCATTAGGGTCCAGATTTTTTTTTACCTTAACTCCACCAATATTTCCCTCAACCGTGCCTTATATGACGTCATGAAGAAGACAGTTCCTTCTAAGTATGTGTCCAATCCAGTTTGACTGTTTGCTTTATATAGAAAAATCACATCTAAAATGGTTATCTTCTTACCCACTCTTCTTAGGACTTTTTAAATTGTCACCCTTTCTTTTCATCTGATCTTCTCAAGTCTTCTCAAGCACCAAATTTCAAAGTTTTCCTAGTATTTCTTTTATACGTGTAGAGAATTCATGTTTATGCTACAAATGTAGCATTTCCTCAGTTCCATACTCAACTGGCTGGTCAGCAGTAACCTCTTCTTGTTGAAAGCTTCCTTGCTCGTGGCGACTCTCGACCTAATGCCCTTGGTTCAATAGGAATCTTTTGTCAGGAGACTTCCCAATAGCTTGAACTGCTCTATGTGTTCCAACTCCTAGTTTCCAATTTTGATTTTCAGGTGCTCTTAATTTTTTTTTTAAATCATCATCCCTTTTGGCTCCTCAATGTTGACCTACACGCCATAAATTTTTCCTGTCTCCACCAGCTCCACTCATCTTTATGTTTGGAGCAATCATCTACGTATTTTATTGTGTTGATGACGCGTCCTCCTATCCTGAAACTAGCATGCCTTTCAAGTTTTTCTCCGACTGAATAGACAGTATTATATATAAGCAATCCATATTTATAAAAGGAAGAATTTGTGTGTCAGTCTGTCATGACTCATGAGCATTGCGTGATATCTATCACATGAAAAGATCTGAGATTTAAAATTAGTAGCAACTATGTACAAATATCTGCACCTCAAAGCTAGAGTTTTACATTTTTTATTATATTTTTTTAAAATTTACTAAAAACTTGGTTGGAAGAAATAAAAATGAAGACTTTTTACCGTATTTTTGAAGCAAAGAAAAGCGATGCCCGAGTGAATTGTGTAGTTACCCTGGACAACGTCGGGTACTTCTGTTATTATGGAATTAAAAAAACAAACTATTATTGGTTGAAATGATCTTTTGACGTGTAACAATACAACAATGTAAAATATGGTCTAAACCAATAATGAATTGAGTTATTGTTACACCCCAAACGATCTTTTGTTAACTGTTGCACAGGAATGGCACATCACATTATGAAGAGTAATTTCTTCCTGTGTATTTAATCTTGCGAGTGGAATGTAAATGAAACAGGAGTTTTATGGTCATAATAATCCAAATATTTCTTTAATTTTTAAAATACGTTTAGTTTAGTAATATATGTTGTAATAATATGGGATAAAAACTCCACGCTTTGGGCGTCAATTGTAATACTATCGGATAAAAAAGCGCCTCACTTCGGGCGTCAATAATAAAAACTATGTGATCAATCGCCCCGCTTCGGGCGTCGATTGATTCACTGCGGATTAATTCCCTGTTATTGCTGTGATGATTTTAGGTTGTCTTAAGCTCCGTGATCGAGCGCCTATCATCACTATACGGAAAAGATACCGTTTAATCAGCTGTCTATAGCTCCGTGTTCGAGCACTAATTAAATCGGTATTAATATAATTAAAGAAAGAGAAATGTTGTTGACTGTTATTTCACACACGGTTTATTTAAATTACACCTGTAAGTTACTTGCACATATTTGAATTAAATGTTTGTTATCACTGCACACTTGTGATATTGAAGTGACATATTATAATGTGTTGGACTGTGACTGACTCGTGCGTGAGTGAGGTCCCGGAGATCGTCCTCCTCATCGTCGTCGTCCTGATCAATTGCAATCGTGCCATCAACATACGTACAATGGTTTATATATATGACATATTCCTTGCATTTTCTCCCCTGGTCAACAATGTAAAAACTAACCAATAGACAGAGTCCTGGCGACACGTTTTGTGATGGCTAGCTTCTTATTGGTATAAAGAAATGGCGTGCTCTGCCAAATACTATGAACTTGTTCTCTTTAAAGAGAATTGACGCAGTTACTCTTTTACCAGGAAAGAAGGTATAAAAAATATATTTTAGGGGTGAAGTCCTTTTCACTTCATTCTGAGAAACGCGTGTTTGTTCATGGATGAATCTTAAAAGGATACTCTACCTATATTGCTTTAAAGAAAAAATTTCTTCATCCATGACTTTTTACATAATTTAGATTAATCCAAATCAATACATTACAATGTAAAGTATTTTAGACAGTAAGCTAGGAATGTAAGGAAGGCGAGAATGAGCCAGTGTTCTTGCAGTTTTTATAACAATCTTTTTGATCAAAATAAATCGAATATATCTTCAGCACAAACAGATTAATTTTCTTACCGTGTTGACATCAACAGTTGTTCTTGAATATCTTTTAAGGGTGTCCTGGAATTTAGTGACAATTTTTTCCCTTCGTTTAAAAATTGTCTCAACTAATGCCACTCAAGATGACAGAAATTCAAAGACTTTTGATACCACCTGTAAAGAAAATTAAATTATATTTTTTTTACTGGAGCCATATTTTATTTATTTTGGCTAAATTGTGTTTTGCTACAAAAACTGATTAAATCCTTGTCTTTTCTCGTGTTTCCTATTCCTTAAATACCTGTCATGGGAATAGTGGCATCCGATAAGAAATTTTTTAAATTAAGAGAAACTGTTATTAAATTCCTTGACACTCATTACAGATATTAAATAACTGTTGAGATTACTGTAATTAGTAATCAAGCTAAACGCATTCAAAGAAGCATTTCTACTTTCTTATATAAATATCTGGGGATTGTGTGGTCTAACCATTAATACCGCATCTTGTTTTTGGGTTAAAACTCATGAATGGGTAGTTTACTGATCACTGATTTTTCAAAAACAAGAAATATTTGAAAAATGGCTTCAGCAACTTGGTGTCAAAAGGGTATCTATAAAGTTGCTTGCATTATAAATAGTGTAATGATACTGATTTGGATCCCTCTCACATATTTTTCTTTAAAGTATTGTATGTAAAATATCCTTTCAATACTTCATCCATGGAGAATCACGAGCTTTTTAGAAATAACGTCCAAGGATTGAACAAAACTTATTTTTTCTTTCAAAAGTCACCTCCGCAGTATTTACCAAAAAAAGCAAGTGACGCTAGCTCCCTCTACTCAATAGGTAGATCTAGCCTTCACGACACCTGTCGCCAGGACTCTTTCGATTAGTAAGTTTTGACACTGACGACAAGGGGGTCCAAGGAGCGAGGGGTAGGTCATATATAAGCTGCTTGTGCGTATGAACACACACAGTGCCGGTAGCATAAAAATAGCAGTTTTTAACAGTGCTGGTAGCATAAATCTACAGAAAGAGTAATAGCATAAAACAGTGAACATCACACAAGAACTTTGTAATCAAAGACAATAATATTCAGTGCCGGTAGAATATATAATTGTAATTTAACAGAAACATCATCTGTGGTTCAACTAAACCGTATCATATAAAATAATATTTTCAGTGCTGAGGGTAAAATCACTTTAATGAATTGTATACAACATTGCAGGTTTTATTTATTCAAATAAAAATATTACATAGTAAAACCGTAACGTAATAATTGTTGCTCGATCATGGGGCTATAGATACCAATTATCTCACAATACAAATCTATTACGCAATCGTATAACCGTAATACCGTACCACTTTAATTAGTGCTCGATCACGGGGCATAACAAATCCTTATCATTTTAATATGCGTCCAGTCACGACGCACGATATTTCAATCCCCAAAGCAAGAAAGGGGCTCCACCAACTGAGACACATGGCACACCAGAAAGCACACCAGACAGCACACCGACGAAGAACACCGTTTTAAGGTGGAACAGAAGTTTCACACACCGCACACTAGACGACACACCAATGAAGAACACCGTTCCGAAGGCAAACAAGCAGAAGTTTCAAACGGCACACAAGACGGCACACCGACGAGGAACATCATACCAAGGCGAAACAGACTTTTCACGCATGGCACACCAGACGGCACATCGACGAAGAACATCGTTCCGAGGTGATACGAGCAGACGTTTCATATACGCGGCACACCGCACGGCACATCGACGAAGAATCAATCAAGTCAGATAAGCCTTAAACATTTTTTATTACTATTTTAATTTACAACATATAAAAAACTCTGTTGTAATAATGTAGAAATCCTGTTAATATTAGTAAATTTTGGAAGGGAGGATGTAGAATTTAATCCTAAGTGGGGGGGAACATAACAAGTTTAGATAAGTTTATGGATGTGCTATTACAGCAAATGGCAGCGTACAGTGAAGAAACTAATCAGAAATTAGATGCAACACTTAAAAAAATTAGTGATAAAATATATGCATGTAATCTGAAAATAAATGCAAAAATCGATGCATTCAATGAGGTTATAGGTGCTAAAATTGTTGCAGATAATAGTAATTTCAATAGTACGATCCAATCAGAGATCGAACCAAAAATAACGATCATATCTGGGATCAAACCAGATAGTACGATCCAATCCGAGATCAAACCAGATAGTATAATCAAATCAGAACCACTGAAAACGATCCAATCCGAGATCGAACCAAAAATAACAATCCAATCTGGGATAAAACCAGATAATATCATAAAATTAGAACCACAGAAAAGATCCAATCAGAGATTGAACCAGAGACTGTGATCCAATCCGGGATCACACCAGATAATACGATCCAATCCGGGATCAAACCAGATAGTATGATCCAGTCATAGACAAACAAAAACAACGATCCAGTCAGAGATCGAACCACAGAAAACGATCCAGTCTGAGATCAAACCTAAAACTAGAATCTGAGAGATCTGATCAGACATCGAACCAGATACTACAAACATAAAAGAAATCAAACCAGAGAAAACGATCCATTCTGAGATCATACCAGAGACTAAGTAGGAAACTAAATAGGAAAAATAAGGGTTGTTTTCAATACATCCCTCCGAAAATCCTCGACCCAAAAGGTGGTCAAAAGGTATTTAAATTTCGAATAGCTAACAGTAAATTTAATTAAAATTTTAGTCTCTGAAACAAAAAAAGGAAAAAATAGCATGTAACTATAATTATTATGTAACCATAACTACCACCATAATAAATGTAGTAATAAAATGTAACTATATAATTACTATATATCGGTAGTCAATGTGTTATATTCAATCTAACTTTACCGATGGTAAGAAATGTTAAAAATTATAAATTTAAGTAAATATTCAAAAGTACAAATTCAGCGAAGTAGAAATAATGCTTTTTTTAAGGTAAGGCAATGCGTATTTGTTAAGACACACATAAAATAAAAATGGTATGTGGAAACTTAGCAGCAGCAAGCAAGGTAGATTAATCCTTCTCTTGTAAAATAAAAAGGGTGTATTTGTTAACATGCACGATGTTCCCTACATCCCCACTTTGAAGTTTTCAAGAAACAAACATCTATTGTTATTTCCTACAACTCCAAAACAAGCTTAGCAAGTAGACATATTTTGTTCAAAAAAAAGGCGATGATAACCTAAAGGACAGTTCCTTGAAAGTACGACGTAGAATTAAGAATAATAATATTTCTATATGACTAAGAGTCAAACTCGGTATATTTACAAACATGAAATCTTTAAGTTTAAAAATATAAATTCTTAACGAATTATATTAATCTAATTTGGATTTAAAATAGTTACTCACAGGAAATTCTATAAAATCAAAATAGGTAATAATAGGAGAAAGAATAAATAATAGGAAAAAGGTATGCTTATAGGAGAGAACATGGACGCTTTGAAGCATGTGGACAGAAAGTTAGGTGAAGGGTTAGTTACGTTTGTCAACTGGAGGTTTGTGAAAGTACGTGAGGAGAAATTATAGTGTGAGAAAATTCTAAGGACATATTTTTAAAAATTATATATTACTATTTGGTGAAAAATTTATTAGTTCCAGTTAAAATAAGGTTATGCCAACAGGGAAATTTCGAGTTTTATAAGAATTTAAATAGTTTGTCTTGAACAAATTTTGTAGGTTTTGGCTAATTATCTAGGTTCTTGGCAATCAGTGTAAATGTATAATTTCACCAATGGTGAATTTTAGAGAGTGACAGTTAAGATACGTGTAGATTTGTGTGTGTGTGTGTGTGGGGGGGGGGGTATCTTAATTTAATTAATTACATTTTATATAAGTTAATGGTATCACAGAGTAAGCTGATGAGGTGAAAGTTAAAATCTAAGATATCTAAAGAAATTAATTTAGATAAGCATTTAGATATGCACTATCACCGTAAGAAGGTGAGTGGAAACATAAGAGGACAGTTGTGTCTTGTTTGAAAGCATTTTCCCCCTATATATAGGAATTAAGGTGTATTGGTTGAGGAGTTAAGGTGTATTCAGACATGGACTTAGCGATGTGCAAGCCATGCTTCAATTTTTACTTCTGGTGAGTCTGGGAACCACCAAGGATCAAATTGCAGGTATCATCAAACATAGAAATAGCCAGCGTTGACTATGAGTTATGTCAGTCAGTAATAAAATGAGGCCAGGCCTAGGTTTTCTACCGATATGTGAAAATGTCCAACAATAAATCTAGATTGAAATTGACAGATATTAAGAAAATTGTAAAGAATTTAAAAGGATAATCTGTGATTGCGTGATGTAACGGCCAATACTAATGTAGTAACAATGTGTGTAATAAAGCTAACTAGGGTTGTTTAATTGTAATAATGTTGACCATTACAACTAATAGATTTTCTTATAATGTACCAATAAAAGATTTACAACCACTCCAATACAGTTATAACCTAGATACCCAACAAAAAAACCAAATAAAATACAATTGAAATACTGCTGCCAACCATAAAGCATGAAAAATTTGAAAACATTCCCATCACTGCATAAAATATACTTAGTAGTATAACCAAACATTCCGGCCATCTTGAAAGAATACTTTCAATAAAACATAAAAATAATAAAGATATTAACTAAACAAGCGAAATGAGTTAAGCAACAGTTGGTTTAAAATATAATAGTACATCACTATTACACACAAACAGAATACTATAAAACACAAGTCTGTACACATCAATGCTGAGTTTTCTTGCATTGGAAGTGGACATAGTTTTGTGATGGCTCTCTTCAGCGAGCCACCTGTGGTCCTGAGAGTGACCACATGAACGATTCCATCTGTGCTAGGATGTAATTCCAGTACTAGGCCAAGTTTACAACAGAGCAGGGAGGGGGGGGGGCGCTTTTCCTCACGAATGAGAACCTATGTTCCCACTGGAATGTTGTGGTAGTGTCTTCTCCATTTATTCCTGTCCTGGAGTTCAGCTAAGTATTTCTTGGACCACCTACCCCAAAAATGCTGAGAAAGTTGTTGCACATGCTACCAACGTGATAGTCGATTACTTTGAAGTGATGCCAGGTTTTGATCTGGAGTGGTCGTCAGTGAAGTCTCCTATTAAAAAATGAATGGGGGTAAGAACAGAAAGGTCGGAAGTATCACTGGACAGTGGTGTTAAAGGACGAAAGTTAAGACACGCCTCTACTTATGTTAAAACCCTGTATACCTACTCATACGTAAGCATGGCATTTCCCAAAATTCTGTTCAAATATTTGACCAGCCTAAATCCTGATTCCCAAAAGCCACCGAAATGTGGCGTTCGTGGAGGTATAAAATGCCATTCAATGTTGTCTTTGGCAAGAGTGGGTGTCACTTCCGTTTAATGGCCATCAGAAGTAAGTAGATTGCGAGATTCCAGAAGTTCATTGTTTGCTCCGACAAAATTAGTGGCGTTGTCAGAATAAATATGAAGACATTTGCCTCGCCGTGCCATGACTATTCTCAAGGCTGCTAAGAATGATTCTGTAGTTAGATCACTCGCTAATTCAAGGTGGTAGCGAATTATATGACAAGAGCTATGTAACTAATCATTTTCTTCGCCCCTCTTCTTCCGCTCTGTAGTATTTGTATTGGACCACCATAGTCAATTCCTGTATGAAAAAATTGATGAGAAGATTCTACTCTGCTCTTGGGAAGTTTTCCCATAATTTGTTGTACGCCTCTGGGTTTGGCCTTGAAACATTCAATACAATTGTGCACAATCTTCCTGCATAAGTTTCTACCATTAAGTGGCCAATACACTTGTCTTAGCGCACTAAGCATTACTTTTGGCCCACCATGAATTTGTTTCAAGTGTTCGTTGCTGGCTATTAACTCTGTCAGTTTGTGTCTCTGAGGTAGCACAATTGGATGCTTCTGATCTGGTGTGAGGTTGGATTTTTGTAGACGTCCACCCACCCTGATAATTCCAATGTTGTCTAGAAGAGGGTTCGGGGAATAAAGTTTGCTCCCTTGATCAACTTGATGGTGTGATCTTAGATCCGAAATTTCTTTCTGGAACCTTTGTTGTTGCACCATCTTAATTATGGTTGTTAGTGCTAACTTGGTTTCATTCACTGTAATTGATCCCTTTGGACGTGATTCGTTAGTATGTCTGGTGTTGTAAATGTATAATAAGCAGTATGAAACTATGTGTACATGTGTGTTAAGCGATGAAAATTTATCAATTAACGCACAGTCTGGAACTATGCTGACAAGTGTGGTGTTATTCTTCCTCCTCTCTTGCACCTCTTTATTTGTAACTTCCAGAGAGCAAATAGGTTCCATCCATAAGCTAGAGTCCTGGATTAGCCTATCTGGACCATGCCACCATAAACTTGAGTGAAATAACTTATCAGCTGACATACCTCTAGACACGAGGTCAGTAGGGTTTTCATGGGTTCTGAAATGTCGCCTATTTCAGTCATTTCTTGAATTTTGGCAACACTGTTTGCCATGAATGTATTCCAATTTGATGAGCGTGATGCCAACCATGCTAACACAATAGTTCAATCCATCCAGTAGAAATATTTGGTGATATATTTGTTAAGGGCTACCAGGTTATGATGGGCTTCTTAAATACAAACATGCACCATAAGCAGATTCCAACGCATCTGAAAAACCATGTATCTCCAATTGGACGGTTGTGTCACCTGATAGAATTATTCTGCTGATTTGCATTTTATCGAGACTTGTGAGTGATAAAAGGCATTGTTACCACCTTGAATGCAAACTGATTGGGACCGATTCATCCCAACCAAATTTTAGCTGCCACAATTCTTGAAGGATAATCTTGGCCCTTAGGAAGACTGGTCCAATCAACCCCAATGGATCAAAAATATAAGCTGCCACTGACAAAATTGTTTGTTTTGTGACTTGAGTTGCTACGTTATGTAACACGTTGTTACCTGAGTATTGAAAAGTGTCACGCCTGTGATCTTACAGCAGACAAAAGGTATTTATGGTGCTATCTTGGTCAACTGGAAGAGTCGGGTTGCTCTCTTTATCTTCTAGAGGAATGTTCGCCAACAGTTCTTCCTCATTAGCACACTGTTTCATTAAATTAAATCCGCCACGTTGTAAAAGTGCTATCAGTTGATTTTGAAGGGTTACAGCTTCTTCAATGATGTCCACTCCTGTCATGAGGTCATTGACATAGAAGTCCTTCGTTACCACCTCTGACGCCATGTTCGTCTCTTGCCAATTGCTGCAAAGTTCATCTTGCTAATGATGGTGCACAAGCAGTTCCATACGTTACCTTCAACAAGCAATACACTTGATGAGGCATGCTAGGATTAGCTCTCCAAATAATCTTCTGTAAATTCAATTGTGACGAATCCATTTTTATTTGGCGGTACATTTTTTCAATGTCTCCCGTCAGCAAAAATTTTTGCGTTCTGAAGCGTATGATAATGGAAAATAGATTATCTTGCACAGTTGGACCAACCATCAAAATATCATTCAACGATGATCCAGAACTAGTCTTTGCTGATACATCAAATACGACGCGAAATTTTGTCGTTGTGCTCGATATTTTAAAAACTGGGTGGTGTGGAATATAATATTCCAAACTTGATGGTGAACAAATATCGTGCTCTTGCAATGGTTCCATGTGCCCAAGAAGTTCGTATTCACGTATGAATGCACCATATTGCTCATTTATTTAAGGCTGCCTAACCAGCCTTTACTCTAATTGATCAAATCTTTGTATAGCTAGCTCCCTTGAATCCCCCAATTCCTTTGAATTATCTTTAAATGGCATTTTAACAATGTATATTCCTTCTTGTATCCGATATGTTTTCTGAAAAGTGTCTTTCGCATTTCCAGTCATCACCAAAGAAGTCATGTGTAGCATTACATTCTTCAATCTCCCAAACCTTCTGAAGTTATAAATCAATATTGTGTGTAGAAACAAAATTACAAAATGTAGTTGTTGATGAACATTCGCGAAATACCTTCCCTACCACAATCCAACCTAGATTGGTTTTCTCTAAGATGAGTGATTCATTGGAAGGCTTAACTTGACCTACGCACATCAAGTCCCAAAAGATCTCAGCCCCAAGCAAAATATCGATTTTATATGGCTCATAGAATATAGGATCAGCTAAAGTAATTGTTGATGGAATTGTCCAAGAAGAAAAATCAACACGTGTTGTTGGAAGTTGTTCCGTAATTTTAGTTAAAACAAGGAAATCTAGCTTTATTTTTTAGGCATTGAATCTGGATTTGATGTATGTGTTAACGTTATATGTAACTTGAATTGTAGATGCATTTTTACCCTTAGCATGTGTAAAAACTTTGATTCGTTTGAGACACAATGCCTCAGTTATGAAGTTTGACTAATATCCGGAGTCCAACTATGCTCTGCAAGTAATTGAAGTTGCAAAGAACAGTATGACGATTTTTAAGTTTTATAAGGCAAATAAGGAAGATAAAAAATGGAACAATAAATAATAAAAATAGAAAATTCTTTCTTTCCGTTTATTCATCAAGAAGACTGAACATTAAAAATAAAATCAATCAATTGTAAAAATATTTTAACATTGTATCATGATTATTGTATTGTTAAACGAGTAATTTTAGATCAATGTGTATACACCTATACAATTAATAGCTTACACTCTACACATTTTAATTTTAAGACTAACAAATGTGAAGTATGACGTACCTCTTGCACGGTATGGATTTGATTATAAAAATTCATTAAATTCTTATTGTAATGATAATAATTTGGACCCCTTTCACATGTTTAAAAAATCATGGATAAAGGCCTTTTTCTTTAAAGTATTGTATGTAAAATATCCTTTCAATACTTATCCATGAGGAATCACGCGCTTTTCAGAAATAACGTCCAAGGATTGTATCATTAAAACTTATTTTTTCTTTCAAAAGTCAACTCTGCGGCATTTACCAAGAAAGCAAGTGACGCTAGCTCCCTCTATCCAATAGGTAGAGCTAGCCTTCACGACACCTGTCGCCAGGACTCTTTCGATTAGTAAGTTTTGGCACTGGTGACAAGGGGTTTCAAGGAGCGAGGGGTAGGTCATATATAAGTTGCTTGTGCGTATGAACACACACAGTGCCGGTAGCATAAATATAGCAGTATTTAATAGTGCTGGTAGCATAAATATAGCAGTATTTAATAGTGCTTGTAGCATAAATCTACAGAAAGAGTAATAGCATAAAACAGGGAACACCATCACACAAGAACTTTGTAATCAAAGACAGTAATATTCAGTGCCGGTAAAATATATAGTTGTAATGAAATAGAAAAATCATCTGTCGTTCAACTAAACCGTATCATATAAAATTATATCTTCAGTGTTGAGGATAAAATCACTTTAATAAATCGTGTACAACATTAAAGGTCTTATTTATTCAAATAAAAATATCACATAGTAAAACCGTAACGTAATAATTGTTGCTCGATCATGGGGCTATAGATACCAATTATCTCACAATACAAATCTATTACGTAATTGTATAACCGAAATACCGTACCACTTTAATAATGCTCGATCACGGGGCAATTATCTGCTAACTAAACGGTATCACTTCAATCGGAGACACATATCTCTTTAATTGGCTCCCAAACGCGGGGTATAACAAATCAGTATTTTTTAATAGTCATATAGATTTGTTTTAAATAAATCGATACAATCAATAAATAAATACAATTATGGTTAACAAATTGCTTATTTTTGTAAAATCTGATTCAAAAAAGATATAGCTCTAACGTTTTGATTCAAAATTGGTATCGGTGGACTACTTTACATAATCACCAATAATAATGTAAATTCATTTAAAATAAATTAATTTAATCGTAGTTTACGTATAACAAATTATAGAAAATAGTATTTTTTTAAAATCGATCTTTAAGATTAAATTCAAAATAGTAATCTGGGAATAATTTTTCATAATAAGAATGAATATTTTTTTAATAAATAAATAATTTTAGAGTATCTTACAAATAATACCCTGGAAAATTTCAATTTAGTTAAATATATTTAAACAACTTAGTCTAGATTTTTTTTATATAAAGATTGTTTATTGTGATCAACATAATGATGTGTTTTTTTTTCACGAGGAAAACATAATTAGGAGTATAGTTCACTTAAAAACTATTCTAAAATAATATTAACTTTGAAGCCATAATACACACCAAGAGAAGGTTTGTGCTCTTGTGTCGTACCATTTATTTTTTAAACATATCGAGTCCAATGTGAGGTAACATTTTTAGTGACTTTTCCAAAACGTACAAAACTAACGCCCCTAGTATTATTCATTCCAGCCTCACTTTAACATTATCACCAACTAGTATAGCTCAACAAAGAAACCATATATATGATATTGTTAATTTTATTATTTAATTTCCAGCCCAAAAAAAAAACGAAAACTATTGTGAAAGAGATCTCTTGCAAATATTCCTCCATTTACATCCAAAGTATGAAGGGATGCTATTTTGTAGGAAGCGTATAGTTATATAGCTTGGGCATAATTCCTTTTATTTTAATAGAAATCGTGTTGGGCCGAGATACTATCGAGAGACCCCTGCCTTGAGAAGCTGTCACGTGGATAATCAACGTCACAAGTCAGATTGGTTTTTATCAGTCACGAGGTGTGGATATACAATAAGCACTCCATCTCGATTTCTCTCATACAATAGTTATTCTAGTAATATGTGATCAATAGTCAAAGTGTTTCAATAATTTAAACTAAGATAATTAATTTAATAATTGTTGGTGACCTGGCGGTCTAGGGGTAAGGTGTCAGACTTCTATGCTGGCGTCCGGGGTTCGATCCTCGGTCCCGGCACAGATTTATCTGATTACCAAACCCTTCCTTCACCTCTGACAAGACATCTTGTGAATGTGGGGAATGCCAGGCCTCCACCGTGGTTCGGATTCCACGTTAAACTGTAGGTCCTTCATTTCATCTCACAATCACCCTACCATTGCACATTAGCGTAAGTGCGTATAGCCCGAACGGGTAGTAAGACGCGGTGCTAATAATAATAATTGTTTTATATGTAATAAACTCTACAGAAGACGTTGTTTGGATATGCAGCCACCTGGCGCCCGAATATAAGACAACATTCTTGGACCGACTAATGAATAACCCAAGAAGCCAAAAGTATCAGGAACAATTAAGGTGTTTATGGAGCTAACCAGTTTCCAAAACATGGACTACCGGTGACCATGATCAATGTTCTGTTAGACCAAAAACAAACTGCTAAACAAAAAGCAAAAACATTAGCCGTAGCTTGCGTTACCTTTATCCTACCTTAATCAATTATCATCCCAAATTAAGGTTAGAAGAAGACTTGTCACCCGCCTCGGTGGTGTAGTTAGCTAGCGCGATAGTTTCGTGTTAGGCTAGACTGCCGCGGATGGGGAGATCAAGGTTCGAATATCAGTTGGGTGAACTGGGGGTGATTTCCCTCAATGAGTTTACATTCTCCCTCCACGCAAATGGGTTCACTTCCTCTAAATTCAACTTTCCCAATTTAGCGTAACTAGTACGTAAGCGTATAACCCTAATGGGTAGTAAGACGTGGTGCTAAATAAATAAATAGTATACCTCTTGTCTCTTACAGTATAAACTTTTGTTTTATTAAAGTATATTATTATTATTATTATTATTAGCACCGCGTCTTACTACCCATTCGGGTTATACGCACTTACGCTAATGTGTAATGGTAGGGTGATTGTGAGATGAAATGAAGGACCTACAGTTTAACGTGGAATCCGAACCACGGTGGAGGCCTGGCA
>CABFVX010005064.1:44719-55690 GCA_902151425.1 Timema shepardi | reverse complement strand
TTTCAACACATATTGAAGAATCATCATAGACTCTACCATAAAATATAAGTGACAATCGACATTTTTATTAGGAATAAATTAAATTTCCCCCAAAAAAATTATTAAATTTTTAAAATAAAATATAGCCTATGTTACTCGCTGATAATGTAGCTTTATATTGGTAAAGGAATTTTTTTAATCGGTCCAGTAGTTTTTGAGTTTATCCATTACAAACAAAAAAAAACAAATCTTTCTTCTTTATAATATTAGTGTAGATAAATAAACTATTAAAGTAAAAATAAATTTATATACTCAAATGATTAAATTTACAAATTATCGCTGTGGTTTAATATGTTTACTTAAGACAGAACAGAACATTTTTGTGCAATGGGCCTCTAAGTGTGATTAAATAAATACATTAAATAAAACCGAGGTCATTACATTTAGATGGTACAGTAGTCCCGTGGCTTCTTTGGTGCTGACTGACAGCTCACAACTGACTTCTGACAGTTAACATTTAGGTATATACCTACATTTTGACTGTCAGAAGTGACATCTGCTAAACACATTTTTTTGTAGATCATATGTTTCGGCGTAAGGATACATAATTTGATCTGGTAATTTTTCAAGGCCGTGAGCTGTCAGTCAGCACCAAAGAAGCTATGAGGCTACTGTAGAAAGAAAGTAAAGTAAAGATGTAATATATATACAAATAAATGTTTCTTATCATTTTACATAGCCCCAACACAACAAATAAAAAGTTAGTAGCCTAAGTTCCATACACATCCGTTTCAAAACCAAAAATAACAACAACAAAAAAAGGAAGAAATTGTATAATAAATATTAAATTAGGAACAAATAAAGATATATAAAATATTATATACTATAAAGGTGTTGATATTGCCGTGTGTAGAAAAATAACTAAAAATATATTCTGGAGCAATTTTCTATTTATTTGGACCAAACACGTGTTTCGCTATTTTTGAAAAAAAAATGTAAACATACTGGCTTTAACTAATATTATCTTCCATCCCACATCTACACACTATTTATTTAGTGTCTTTATCTATGACATAAGGATTATAAGAGTATGCCATTGTTAAGGTTAGTATTAAAAGATAAAACAATACACGGGGAGATCAAGTGTTCGAACACCGGTCGGACGTATTGAGGGGGATTTTTTTCTTCTAAACTATTTCGCAATCTCCCTCCAAGCAAATTCGGGTACACCTCCTCTAAGCTCATCCTTTCTCATTCTTAACACAATATTCGTATTTAAAAAAAATAACGGGTGGGGAGAAAATTAAAAAAATTTAAAATCCAAAATAACGTATTCCCATCTTTTTCCTAAAGCATTTGAACGTAAGAGGAACCTAAACAACAATAGCAGACACAACAATCGAATTTTTAGTATAATAAATATAATAATTTGTACTTATTTTTTTCCTCCTTATGTTATTCTCGATCCTCAGTTAATTAATTGACTAAACACTAAAAAAATCTATTATATTAATCCTATCCTATATATTATTTGTGTTGTCAACAGCGATGAATAAGGTATCAGTGGATAGGGTTTTCTACCGACTTCTGACATAGCGTACTCAGTTTACGTTAAAACACATTGTTTGTTTAAAGTTTAAGTTAAAAGAAAAATATAACAATATTTTTGTATCAATTACCGAAAATAAATTCTCTTTGCTATTTTGTGTATACTCTTCGCTGAGTATTTAATTTCAACAACCCAACAAAAGACTAAATCTTTTTTTTAAGGGCGCAAGCGAGGGGGAGGGAGGGGTAGATTGAATGTGCGAAAGTTTCGCAAGCGTTTACTGGTACTATATAATTTGTTTTTTATGTAAATAATGTTAAAAGCATAATTTTACAATATATTAGCATTGATCACAAGTATATTTCAAGCCAAGAATAAATTTTTATTGGTATTGTTGTATTTAAAAGATTTTTTTTTTAATTATAATAATATTTTACAATCTATGATCACAATTCAAGACCTATATGATCACACAAGGACTCTTGGAATACTGGTTCAAATTGGAATACTAGTTGAAATTGGAATACTAGTTCAAATTGGAATACTAGTTGAAATATATATATATATATATATATCGGTGATTTGAAATTTTATCAATATAGAAAATTCGAAATAATATATTTTATGTTAAGGAAGCCCGTTATATTAATATAAAATAAACTACACTAACAAAATGGCTGATATATAAAACTAAAATATTAAATACTTGTAAAACTAAAATTGTATCCAACTTACATAATTCTTCGAAAGAAGTTATTACAATTCTTGAAATGCTTATTGAAGTTTGAAGAAACGATAAATTGAATACTAGAATGTTTTCTGTGTGATGTGTTATAAATCACTTGCAAAAATGTCATCGGTTATTTAAATATACTTCAACATTATTTGAAGGACATTGTTTGGACGAAGCGAGATAAGGTTTTAAAGTATAATCTCTTTTAACAGTGTAGGCCTTTCACATGCTTGAAAAAGGTAAAAAGGTCAACAATTGAGATAAATTCTTGTTTGTGACTGAGATCTAAGAACTGTCTACATCATTCAGCTTGGACAATGTTTTTTTTTTAGTGTCAAGGTTGAAATAAACACACATAGCCTAAATTAATAACCTACAGTACCCCCGGGGCTTCTTTGGTGCTGACTGACAGCTCACAGATGACTTCTGACAGTCAACATTTAGGTATATACATAAATTTTGACTGTCAGAAGTGACAGCTGCTAAACACATGTTTTTGTAGATCATATGGTTCGGCGTAGGGATACATAATTTGGTCTGGTAACTTTTCAAAGCTTTTAGCTGTCAGCTGTGAGCTGTCAGTTAGCACCAAAGAAGCCATGGGGCTACTGTACCTACCGTAACAAAGTTATTTATTAAAAACTAGCCGATGCCCGCGATTTGGATAAGGATTCATATCATGATACGGATATAATCACTTTTTGTTCGCGTCCGTGTTTTGGTTGATTAATTTCAACAAAAAACGTTTATTGTAACATAACTATAATAATTACATATATTGTCTCGAGGACTTTTTAGTCTGTTGTACCATCAGATCAGCGTGTCTAACCCGAGCCTTCTATAAGATGACCTTGGTTTGACGCTGATTAAAAAGGAAGGTGTTCCATTCCTTTTTGGTTTTACTTACTAATTAACTAACTCTCCGTCCTTAGGGGATTCGAAAATGCATGGCCACCAGAGTGTAAGCTCGCCATTCAACCTTTTTCGGAGACACTTCCATCAAAATAAATCCCTAACCTGAAACACAGCCTCCTTCAAAATATCAATTTTCACGTTATTCTGTCATCGACGTCTGGTAACATCTGCGTCTGGGATATGCAATTAACATAATTACTCTACTTATTATTTAATAAAATAAAACCGTTTGGCTGCCTTTGCATTAAAATATAACTCCTTTGTACTATTCTAGATGAAGTGTTATTATTATTATTATTATTAGCACCGCATCTAACTACCCGTTCGGGTTATACGCACTTACGCTAATGTGTAATGGTAGGGTGATTGTGAGATNGCTAATGTGTAATGGTAGGGTGATTGTGAGATGAAATGGAGGACCTACAGTTTAACGTGGAATCCGAACCACGGTGGAGGCCTGTCATTCCCCACATTCACAAGATGTCTTGTCAGAGGTGAAGGAAGGGTTTGGTAATCAGATAGATCAGTGCCGGGACCGAGGATTGAACCCCGGACCCCCAACACAGAGGTCCGACACCTTACCCCTTGACCACGAGGTCACCTGGTTGAGGTGTTAAATGTTCTCATCACAGTGTAATGAAACAAAATTTGGTAGGAGTGTAAGCCTAGTTGAAACGATTGATACAGTGACCTATATTATTGCAAAGTCTGATGCCATCATTATTAAGTTCAAACAATCATTTGAATGATAAATCAGGCTACATGTTTGAAATATGATGGAATGTTTTGTTAATTATCTCAGATAAAAGTGATAGGTTCAAGTACAACTATAAAATAATAAAAGTGTTGACAAACCTTTGGTCACAACAATCGATTGCAAAATGTGTGTATCTTATCTTACATAAACGGAGCTCTCAGAAGTTTTACTTTCAAGACAATAGAATAAATCAACTGCGCATAAATCAGTTTGCATTGAGGTTGAGGAGTGATTGATATTGAAAAAAAAATATCTAGCTATCAGCAAACTTTATTTTTTTTTGGACCGTGTCTTACTACCCATTCGGGTTATACGCTTATGTACTAAACACGGTTGCATTTATTTACCTCAAAGTAGATTTTATATCCCTTCACCTTCTACTCGACTCCACCTTTTGTTCCGCTCGGTTTCATTCTTGCATACCATCTAATAACTGGAGGGTCACCTGGTGGTCTAGGGGTAAGGTGTCAGACCTCGGTGCTGGCGGCCGGGGTTCAATCCTCAATCCTCAATCCCGGCAAAGATTTATCTGATTACCAAACCCTTCCTTCACCTCTGACAAGACATCTTGTGAATGTGGGGAATGCCAGGTCTCCACCGTGGTTCGGATTCCACGTTAAACTGTAGGTCCTCCAGTTCATCTCACAATCACCCTACCATTACACATTAGCGTAAGTGCGTATAACCCGAACGGGTAGTAAGACGTGGTGCTAATAATAATAATAATAATAATAATATTATATTCCTTCAGAATTTGTGATATTTAGTAACAAAAAAGTGTAAATTGGTTGTTTTAATAAATTGAAAATGTTTCTACATTAACACTTGTTTTCGTAATCTATGCTTATTATTTTCCTCCTTGGAATAGGTAGGCTCTACTGTATTCTCGAAAATCCGTAATGGATCGATCTAGTCTGAATTATCACTCAACTCAGTGAGTCCCAAGGAGTCCCCTGTATACTGTAGACCGAAGACTGTAGACTGTAGTTCACCCCACCACTTAATTTTACTCTTAAACAAAGCTTCACTGGTATTTATGGATGTATATTAAAAGGGCCTTCGTATTTGTAGTCCCGGGGAACTTTCCAAATCACCCCTGAGTCTCCAAACAGCTGACGACGCTGGAGCTGGACTCCAGACAAGACTCCCATCTTTGTAATGATGTGTCGTTCATGAGCGAGTCATTCAGAGTGAACGACTCATGAATGAGAGATGTGAACGAGTCGTGACACACTCCGTCATCACGACTCTTTCGCCACTGACCAATAAAGTTTGTACTCACCCCTCCAAGCCAGGGCTTGAACGAGAACAAAGAGTTTCTGAAAGAACCCAGCTCAGCTGACGAAGGATAATTCCGACTCTAAAGTTTGACCCTCTCTTGCAGAGACAAAACAGCTGCGTTGTTTCTAATAAAAGAATGTCAGCGATAACTAACACAAACCTCATTGTATCTCAAGCTATAGCGCCACCGTCATAAGATGGTAGATTCTGTCAGCCAGAAAAGTCACTAGAATTATAATATTTGTAATAGGTATATTTATCTAAAATACTAATAGTAACCAAATCGAAAAAAAAAATCAATAATCGTTTTACAGTAAACCGCCATAGAAAGAATAACAATATTAAAAAAAAAAGTTTTATAGTAGGTACAATGTAAGAAAAATAGTGTTTTTTTTTACTTTTAAACTTATCTGGAATTTTTACAAATTTCCCTTTAAGAATAAAATCTCAGATACTTTCTATCCACTGAGGCGATTGCGTCTTTCAGTTATTATTTGTCCTGCTTTTGAAAATACTCTCCCAGAAGGGACAGAGGTTCCAACTATATATATATATATGCTAGCTCAAAAAGCTTAGGGTAAACATAACGTCTTTCAAACCACCAACTAAGCGGGTTCCCTGTGCAGCGGCTCTTCAATGTATTTGTTAACCTCTATTATTCCTGAAGCTCTTGGGTCAGGGTTTCTTACCAAATTAGAGACGTTCTTACCAAATTAGAGACGTTCTTACCAAATTCATCCCAAACACTTGATGAACTTTGTTCTGGAATGACAGGGAGTGGAGCTACAGGCGTTATCCCTCCAATTATAGCTCTCTCTCACACTTGATTAATTATGACATTTTTTACCCTTTCAAAATCATGGGGGGGTCATAAAATCCATGGCGCTTGAACCGAGGATCCAAAACTTGTAGCTTCAGCAAAAACTTTGTTCTCTGCAATGGCCTCAAAACGTTTGTTTAGAGCTTCCAACAGTTTGACGGCCATTTCCTTCACGTGATTTTTCTACATCGGGTCGGTTAATAAATTTATTGCGACACTTTTTCAGGGCTTGGCTAAGCAAGATTATTTTGGAATCAGTAACTTGCTTCTCGCTGCTCGTTTCTTCGGTGCAGTCTTTGAACACTTGTAATAGCCCCCACACCTGCCTTATGATAGCAACGTCCTCATTTGTAATGTTGTCCAGTTCAGGAGAGTTGATGATGGTGACCTGGCGGTCTAGGGGTTAAGGTGTCAGACTTCTGTGCTGATGGCCGGGGTTCAATCCTCGGTCCCGGCACAGATTTATCTGAATACCAAACCCTTCCTTCACCTCTGACAAGACATCTTGTGAATGTGAGGAATGCCAGGCCTCCACCGTGGTTCGGATTCCACGTTAAACTGTAGGTCCTCCATTTCATCTCACAATCACCCTACCATTACACATTAGCGTAAGTGCGTATTACCCGAACGGGTAGTAAGACACGGTGCTAATAATAATAATAATAATAATAACTCTAATTCCAGACAAATGTGGGTGCACTTCCTCCAGAATCAACCATCTTCATCCCTAACACATTGGCGTAATTAGCATAAATGCACATAGCCCGAACGGGCGGTAGACGCGGTGCTAAAAGAACTAGGTACGAATATAGTGACTGTGACAAAAAGGAGCAGGTAAAAGGAACAGGTCCAGTGGAGGAGCAGTGACAGATTGGTCCAGCTCCACTAAAGGAGCAGTTTTTCTCCATCCCTGCTTGGAGATGACGCACTTCTTTCCTTCCTCCCCCCCATTCCCCCTTTCCAGGAATCATCAGAGAGGGAGATTTTGCGGCGGGGAGCCCCCTCGGTAAGACGTAGTGGTTTAGCATTTTAACCAACATAAAAATCTAGAAAACGTAACCTCTTAAGACTTGGAGCATAAACCCATCGATGATTTTGTGTACGCAGAAATGGTTTTACGTTTTTTTTTACGATTTCATATTGGTTTTGTTGTTCACATTGTACACTTTTAAGATGAAAGTTACATTTATATTACATTCTCTTTCTCTTTTTTTTTTCCATAATTGTTTTCGTGGTATAGTTGGTTTTATAACGTTGGATACTTGCAGTCCGAAAACGGGGAATTTACAACATAACTCAACTGTAAACTGAGCTCAGATCTTTAACCGCCAGTCGTCAGTTCGTCAACGAATCTGAACGTTCTCTCATGAGTCGGGTTCGTTTTATTATTTCACTGGTGTCTTTATCACAAGTAGAGAGGATTTTCTTTTTCTATCTTATGGTTTTTGTTAAAACGTTTAAATTAATCATAGTTACATATTAGTCAATAATAATTGTAATCCAATCATCTAATTGTGTGGAAGAGATTTTTAAAATCTCAATGAAAGATATGGGGCTATACATTTGATCAAGGTAAGTTATTATTATTACTATTATTATCACCGCGTCTTACTACCCGTTCGGGTTACACGCACTTACGCTAATGTGTAATGGTAGGGTGATTGTGAGATGAAATGGAGGACCTACAGTTTAACGTGGAATCCGAACCACGGTGGAGACCTGGCATTCCCCACATTCACAAGATGTCTTGTCAGAGGTGAAGGAAGGGTTTGGTAATCAGATAAATCTGTGCCGGGACCGAGGATTGAACCCCGCACCCCCCAGCACGATGATGATGGCCAACGCCCTACTGTGTGGGAACTACACCCAAGTGCCTGGGTCATCTGGTGACTTGTTATTTGGTAACTATTATCTACATTACAACCCGCCTCAGTGGTGAAGTTAGCTAACGCGTTAATTTCGTGTTGAGCTGGACTGCTGAGGACGGCGAGATCGAGGTTCGAATCTTGGTCGGGTGAACTGGGGGGTGGCTCTCCACGCAAATGAGTGTTCACTTCCTATAAAAAAATCAAACTTCCCTATTCCTAACCCATTAGAGTAATAAATTAGTACTTGAGCGTATAACCCGAATGGGTAGTAAGATGCGGTACTAAATAGGAAAAAAATAAGTCTTTGCTACAAGTATGGTTGAATACCTACAAGTGACACAATGGTGATAGCCCATATCTGTCAAGGCTGGCTAATGCTGGCCAAGTAGTTTATAGGGCTTCCCGGATGGACTGTCCTATGGCTCTTATCGGCTTCCTGTGCAGTTAAATGGAACCTCTTTGTCTCCCAACTGATCATTCTCCAACACTATAAGCTACCCTCAAGTAAATTTGTCGGTAAATTTTGGATGAAAGTGGTCACTTAAAAAAAAACTTGTACATCTTATATTTGTACATAAACTTCACTGAACCTGCTTCTGTCACATGGTCTAACGCGCTACTATCACAGTAGACTAGAGTGCCGATCATGGAGATAGGTGACTTTCCCCCACCCCCTAAATTGTTGTGGACTCCCGCTCCACGCAAATTTGGGTACACTTCATAACAGCTAGGAGAGAAAAATAAAACCTACTAGATCTTCTTTCAGGTGTTCATATGTCAATTCGTGTGATCTGCAGCTATCACTTTTTTGATTAATACCACTAAAATAACAATAATAAATAGTTAAATGTTATCATTATTGGACGAAAAAAAATGTTTCTGTATTTTCTAAAAGTCACCTTCTATGAAGGTTAAACTTTGGTCCACTTGAAAGAAGGAAAAAAAAACAACAGTGGAGCAGTTAAATGAAAAACTATTTTCTAGCATCGCATCTTACTACCCGTTTGGTTTATACGCCTATGTACAGTAAACCCATGGCTTCTTTGGTGCTGACTGAGAGCTTTAAAAAGTTACCAGACCAAATTACGTATCACTACGCCGAACCAGATGATCTGCAAAAACATTTGTTTAGCAGCTGTCACTTCTGACAGTCAAAATGTAGGTATATACCTAAATGTTGTCTGTCAGAAGTCAGCTGTGAGCTGTCAGTCAGCACCAAAGAAGTCATGGGTCTACTGTAGGTACTAATTATATTAATGTGTTAGTGATGCAGGTTTAATTTAGAGGAAATGCACCTGCATTTTTGTAGAAAACAATTTAGGAAATACCACCCTCAGAAGAAGATTGTGACCTCAATCTCACCCTCTTCATTCAGCAAGCCGGTCAGAATGACGCCCCAGACGGTTCGGCCACTGAAGAGGGCTACCAGTAGTTGAATGACACAGACAATGAAGATCTGGAAAGCCCAGTATAGTGTAGTTTTTTATTTATTACAAAGCTTAAAAAATCTGAATTATTTTTTCTTCTTATAAATGGCGCTGAAGATTTAGTTCAAAATGCGTACCTGGGGAGTTGTTTATTTTTAATGATAAATAAGAACATGTTACCTTCTTCGATAACCGCATGGTCCAAGCCTCTTAAGGCTGGAGATGAAAATTTTTAATCTGAAAAATTTTACACAGTGGCGGCTTGCGGTGGTGGGTTTAAATGGTGGTAGGTGGCCCCTACAGCCTATTGTACTTCAAAATATACTGGGTTAAGAGCGGAATGGGTTACCATAAGGGGTAGAGGGGAAGTTGGAAGCACGGAGGATAAGGCGGGGGAGACAAATATTTGGCCAACCTTAAAATTATTTTAGTTAACTTATTGAAGACAAAAAATTGAAGTATGATTTATGAACATTAAACGGGTCTACAAAGGCTCCGATTCATTTGTTTCTTTACTACCCGTTTGGGCTATATATACGCTTACACTAATATATTATTATTATTATTATTATTATCACCGTGTCTTACTACCCGTTCGGGTTATACTCACTTTCACTAATGTGTAATGGTTAGGGTGATTGTGAGATGAAATGGAGGACCTACAGTTTAACGTGGAATCCGAACCATGGTGGAGGCCAGGCATTCCTCACATTCACAAGATGTCTTGTCAAAGGTGAAGGAAGGGTTTGGTAATCAGATATATCTGTGCCGGGACCAAGGATTGAACCCCGGACCCCCAGCATAGAAGTCTGACACCTTACCCCCTAGACCACCAGGTCACCGTACACTAATAGAGATGAGGAAAGTTGAATTTACAGGGATTGCACACGCATTTGTGTGGAGATTGTGTGGAAAACCTCCCTCATTGCAACCGTATCGTACCCCAATCTCCCCGTCATCGGCAGTCTAATCTATTGCGAGAGTAACGCCTTGGACCGTGTGGCCACCGAAGCCGGTGTTTACTACTAATACTGAATCACTACATCTACCACTAATTATTATTATTATTATTATTACTGTTTTTATTATCCATCTAATCAGTCGAAATTAATAATCTACAGAAATAATAATGGAAAATATTTCATCTCACATCTGTATCCAGGACAGTGGTTTTAAAAATTTTAACCCTTGGAATATTTATATAACTGGTGTACACCTTGTCAGATATAACCTATTTTAGTATAATAATGGCTATACAGTGAAACATCTATATTTATTTGTGTCTACACAGTTTATTTTACACAATATTACATATAAGAAACAAATAACCAAAGCTTATTATTTATGCTTTTTTTTAGTGAGGATTAGGTGACCTAGGGGTAAGGTGTCAGACTTCTATGCTGGCGGCCGGGGTTCAATCCTCGGTCCCGGCAAAGATTTATCTGATTACCAAACCCTTCCTTCACCTCTGACAAGACATCTTGTAAATGTGTGGAATGCCAGGCCTCCACCGTAGTTCGGATCCCACGTTAAACTGTAGGTCCTTCATTTCATCTCACAATCACCCTACCATTACACATTAGCGTAAGTGCGTATAACCCGAACGGGTAGTAAGACGCGGTGCTAATAATAATAATAATAA
>CABFVX010005064.1:27254-43821 GCA_902151425.1 Timema shepardi | reverse complement strand
TTTTTTTTTTTTTTTTTTTTGAGAATTTATGCGTGTGGGTCATACCATTTATTTAATTAAATAAGCTAGTTGCTTGTCAAAATAAACGTGTGGGTTTAGTTAAGCTTTAGTTTATTTTGTTTTGCTGATCACAAATAATGTTTTTTATAGGCCTATTTTGCAATATTTATCTTTAATCTCCCACTGACTTTCCCTCTTCACAAAGTCATATCTAAGGCCTGCCCCCCCCCCCTTTTCTCCGGGGTGCGTTCAGTATTATGCCAAACCTCATAAACTGTGCTCTTATGGAAATATACTATAATACACCACAATCAATTGATTCTATATTGACTAGTGGTTTTCCACTCTCCCTCCACGCAAATGCGGGTTCACTTCCTCTAATTAAACCTCCCCAATTCCTAATCCAATAGAGTAATTAGTACTTAAAGCGTATAACCCGAACGGGTAGTAAGATGCGGTGCTAAATAAATAAATATATTGACTAGTGTGTATTTAAAAAAAAAACATCTAAAATAGTTGAAAGCATTGATTTACGCTGTTTTTTGTTTTTTCAAACAGGACACCTCCTTTGTCCAGGATCATGGAAAAAGACGATTCAATATCTTCACCTCGCCTAGCTTTGTTAGAGTCAGAAGGACGAAAACCACCGGTCAAGTCGTGGAGAGATGTTAAAAAGTCATCAGATACTAACAGCAGCAGCTCTGATTGGAGGTCTCCCCCAACTTGGAGGACAAAGGACCCTTTGGGAGGTACTGGATTCAAAAAACCACAGGACCGTCAACCAAGAAACTACAAAGGCAGATCATTTAGTAGGGATAGCTCTCCTACAACCTGGAGGAAAAAGGATCCTATCGAATACAGAGACAGTTCATTAAATAGAGACAAAATAGGAAGTAAACATGTGTCAGCGCACCTCATATCCGCTCAACAAAACTATGTAAGCGAACCCAAGAGTATAGTTGGGTTAGAAAGAATAATTCGACAACCAAAAGGTCCGTGTGGGAAAGGCTTCAAATCCAATGCCGATGTGAGCGATGCAGAAGAAGACATTCCCAAGAAGGATGAGAGGGAAGGCTTAACATTTAAAGGGATTACTGGAAGAACTGTGATGCGTAGAAAAGAAGGTTCAGCGGAACCAACATCGGATGACCGAAACTGTAGAGGCGCTACAGAAGAACGTCCAGATAAAATTCAGCCGGTATTATCGTCGAGAGCAAAGTTTGTCAGATTCAGGGCACCCCTGGGTCACTTCCGCCTTGAAGAAATGGCGAAGCTAGACCCCAACGAGATCGTAGAAATAGTCGCAAACAAACACTCGGGATTCATGGAACTGTTGGGTGGGAATACGTCGCTGAGACCCGATATGGTGGCACTTGTCGTGAAGATACTCGCCAGACTCTCCTTATCCCCTTTTCACGAGATCAAAACTAACTTGATGGCCCTTTCCTGTAGACAAGAATTCCTCGACCAGTTGAAGACGTTTCTTAGTGATCTTCCAACAGGGGACAGACAGCACCAATCCACTGAGAACGCTATCTTTGAGGATCTGTTCACATTCTACAAATGTGTGCTCGAGATGCTTCCAAACACCGCCTGCGACGTGTTCAGAAGTCTGTTCCTGTGCACGGACATGTCTATAAAGGGTGTCGAGATGTATCAAGAAGTGAAGATTAATGTTGACTTGAAGAATACTTTTAACGCACTTCAGGAGTGTTTAAAAGACATCATTCGAGAGAAGGATATGAAGAAAGAGACCCACGTGGAATATCCCGAACCGCCGAACAATTTCAGGGAAATGTCGGTTATCCCAACACATCAGGATATCACCAGTGAAAAGTCCTCATTCGTCAGACCTAACATAACTAAGGGTGCATACTTTGATGTTGAACATTACTTGGATGTCCAGTTCAGACTTTTGCGAGAAGACTTTATTGGCCCTTTGAGGGAAGGCATTTTGGAATACTTGAATAATACTGAGGAAAACACTTTTCTACCCAAGACGATCAATCTAAGATTCTACAATAAAGTTCTATTCTTGACAACCAAATCAACAAAGGACGGTATTGGCGTCGTGGTAAATTTTGACCCTGACAAGCGGAGGCGGAGGCGGATTGAAAACTGGAAGGACTCAAAAAAGTTTATGTATGGATCTTTGCTTGTTTTTACTTCGGATAACTTCAAAAGTGCCATAATTGCAACAGTCATTGAAAGGGAAGAAAGATTATTAAAAAAAAATCTACTGGTTGTAAAATTTCATTCGTCTACAAAAATTGATAAAAATTTGTCCAAAAAAGTGTTTATTATGGCAGAGTCCGAAGTTTACTTTAATAGTTATAATTATGTACTGCACGGGTTACAAAATCTGAGGAAAGAAAACTTCCCTATGAAAGAGTATATTGTCGACGTCAACTGTATTTGTAAACCTCCGTTGTACGTTGATGTAGAGAGAGAGTTTTTATTCAAGGGTTTCAAGATTCGTCCCACAGATGTGGAATCATGGCCAGGGTTCAAAGCACTAGGCCTCAACCCCGCACAGTATGACGCCCTAATAGCCGCCACCACGAGAGAGTTCGTCGTCATCCAGGGGCCTCCGGGTACAGGAAAGACCTTTCTGGGTCTTAAAGTTGTAGATTTCCTGCTTCAAAACACGCAAGAATGGAACATGCGGGGTCAGCCCATACTCATCGTCTGTCACACGAATCATGCTTTGGACCAGTTCCTCGAAGGAATAGCTAGAATTTCAGATAGCATTGTCCGTATTGGAGGCCAATCAAAAAGTGAAATTCTACAAAAATACAATTTAAAGGAAATTAGAAGGATCAAGAAAACAAGTTATCACAATTACTATCTGAGCAAAGACATTAATAACACTATGGACAATTTAACATCAAAAATTCAAAGAAAACAAGAACGACTTGAGTTGATTAAGAAGAATGAAGGTATTTTATGGATGGATTACTTTGTTGATAGAAATATTATCCCATGTGGTTTTCTTGATGTGTTAAGGACATCTCTAGTTGAATGGCTGCTGGTTCCACCCGAAGAATGGCCTGAAGAAGAGGAAGAGCTTGATAACGAGGCACAGCAGTTTCACGAACAAGAAAACCCCGAAGAAAGCCACACTGAAAATGACGTCGTGGAACTGTGCCATAATCTAATGGATGAGTTATTAGAAGATGGCAGGTATAACGATACTGACTCAATCTTCTATGACAGAGCAGAAATCTATGGGATATCTCTTGAAATGTTGGACTATACCAAAGAAGACATCTATGAGATATCTCTTGAGAAGTTTAACGATCAGTTAAAGAAAATAGAGGGAATTTTGAAGGATCCAAAAGACGGAGGATACTCCGATAGAAATCTATGGTTCTTCGATACACTGTACGATGATTTCACATATCAGAAGAAATGTTTGAAGACTTGTCTTCGTCAGGTGATTCCAAACGACGAGGAGAGAGTGAAAGAACTCGTGACAGAACCCGATGTCTGGCAGATCGACCCGAGAGACAGATGGCTGCTCTACAAGCATTGGCTATCCGTTCTGGAAGCCGAGCTACTTGAAGACTTGATCCAAGCGGGAGAAGACTTCACGGAGAATTTAAGTTTATACCAGGAGGCGAGAAACATGAGTGACCTTCGTATACTGAGGGAGCACCACGTGGTCGGAATGACCACAACTGGGGCGGCAAGACTACAGCCCTTGTTACAGGCGCTCAGACCAACGATCGGTAATTTGAGAATCGTAAACCAGCCGTTTTACCCGCTTGTCTACCACACACGCACGCGCGCGCACACACACACACACACACACACACACACAAATGTAGTAGGTGAAAGTTGGTACATTGACTTTAATCAAGTAGGTGACCTTGCGGTCTAGGGGTAAGGTGTTAGACTTCTATGCTGACGGCCGGGGTTCAATCCTCGGTCCTGCCACAGATTTATCTGATTGCCAAACCCTTCCCTCACCTCTGACAAGATATATTGTGAATGTGGGGAATGCCAGACCTCCACCGTGGTTCGGATCCCACGTTAAACTGTAGGTCCTCCATTTCATCTCACAATCACCCTACCATTACACATTAGCATAGCTGCGTATAACCCGAACGGGTAGTAAGACGCGGTGCTAATAATAAGATAAGCTTTAATCAACGAGTTTAAGGACGTTGGTTTACTTGTGAAATCACATCAAATCAAGATAGGATTTCCCATATTAATTAATTTATGTTTCATTTAACAAGTTTCAAAGCTATAATGGTGAGATAAAAATCATAGCTCTATATTAATAAAAATAAAGAGTTTGTTTTTCTGTCAGTCTGTCTCATGAGCATTGTTATACCTACCGCACACAAAGGTCTGGGAGATTTAAAAAAAACTAGTGGCATGTGTGCACCTTGAAACTAGAATTAAAAAAAGAAATTGTAACTAATTAAAATCTAGGTTAGAACCAATAAAATGAAGAGATTTTCTATTTGTTTGAAGTAAAGCCAAAGCATTGCCCGGAGCACTTAGGCTAGTTTTTAAATAATTTGTCCTACAGTGTCACAAAATTATTATTTTAGTTTTGAAGTTGTTTTTGTAAACATATTTTTTTTTTATAAATCCTCTACAACTTGTGTTATTTTGCTTGGTCACGAAAATGGCCAGCAGAAGTTTTCCTGCCAGGACATAGATTAAAAATGTCCATGATATCATAATTACGTCTTCTAGACTAGGAGGCAAAGAAAAAGTAATTAAAAAAACAAGTCTTATGTTTTCAAGGCCCAAATAGTATAGTTAGTGCGTAAACTCGTCAGAGGAAGAGGCAAAGTATTATCAATAGGTAAAAAAAAAGTCCTCGCAGTGTTCGATTTCTTTTCTCTTTTTATTTCACACATTGGTATATACGTGTGATAGTGCTAAGACTGCTTAGGTGCATCAAGTTAAGATGCAACCTGCTCTGCAAAACTGCTTCGAAATCTAAAAGTAGGTAACGTTAATACCTATCTTGCCCCAGCAATAACTCGTTAGCTCTCTCTCTTCAACCCCNTTAGCCCCCTCTCTTCAACCCCCCCCCCCCCTTTTTCACCTCCACACACACATTTTGAAAATCTCTTCTCACACTCTCTTATATATACATATTTATATCATCCTAAGCAGATAGCACATCACTCAATTTTGTTTTAAGTAAACTAAATATTCCACATTTCTTGTTCCAGTGATAGTGGAAGAAGCCGCCGAAGTCCTGGAGTCTCATATTGTTGTTTCGCTCACTAAGGACTGCCAACATCTCATTCTCATAGGTTACAATATACCCATTACTCGATTAGATTTACTATAATTACCATGTTTGGTAACGTATCGCATTGTTCGCCATCACACGACATGTGAAACTTTCAGGGATAACTATAGCATTTCTGTTCTTTTTAGAGTAAAATATGTAAGTATCTATAGTAGTGATACCCGCCTCGGTGGCGTAGTTGGCTAACGCGCTTGTCGTGTTGAGCTCGACTGCTGAGGATGGGGAGATTGAGGTTCGAATTTTGGTCGGGTTAACTGGGGTGGTTTTTCCACTCCCTCTCCACGCAAATGCGGGTCATTTCCTCTAATTCAATCTTCCCAATTTCTAATCCATTAGTGTAATTAGTACTTAAAAGCTTATAGCCTGAACGAGTAGTAAGACACGGTGCTAAATATTATTATTATTATATTGGGTGACCTGGCGGTCTAGGGGTAAGGTGTCAGACTTCTATGCTGGTGGCCAGGGTTCAATCCTCGGTCCCGGCAAAGATTTATCTGATTACCAAACCCTTCCTTCACCNCGGCACAGATTTATCTGATTACCAAACCCTTCCTTCACCTCTGACAAGACATCTTGTGAATGTGGGGAATGCCAGGCCTCCACCGTGGTTCGGATCCCACGTTAAACTGTAGGTCCTCCATTTCATCTCACAATCACCCTACCATCGCACATTAGCGTAAGTGCGTATAAACCGAACGAGTAGTAAGACGCGGTGCTAATAATAATAATAATTATTATATTATTATTTTTCAGGTGACCACAAACAACTTCGTCCTTCTAACGCCGTCTACAAACTTGCTAGAGAGTTTAAATTCGATGTGTCACTCTTTGAGCGGATGCTAAACAATGGTATGCACTGCAAGGTTCTCCAACTTCAACATAGAATGCGCCCTGAGATTGCAGAACTTATAACCCCCACAATCTACCCCGTGTTGATGAATCACAGTTCGGTGGAAACCTACCCTGACGTTAAAGGGATGTTAAAAAACGTCTACTTTGTTAAACATAACAAGCCCGAAGCTCAGGTAAAACTCCTAATTTAATGAATTAGGGCTTTATAATTTCATATTCTGAATATTTTATTTAATAGTTGGGAATTCTTGAAAATATATATATTTTTTAAATGTTTTATATGAATGTGACATTAGAAAAAATCATGAATGATCTCAGAATTATAAAATAATGACATTTCTTCGTACTAACTTAAATATCTGACACCTAAGCTCTGTCAGTGTGGCTGCTTAGCAAGGTAGTGGAGTCGTTAGGCCCTAAGCCTTCTACTCTGAATCCTATATTTTTCTACTGTCCAGATCGATCGATTCTCTTCATAAATGACTATAGAGTATTTTAATTAGTAATAAATTTAATGCAGTCAAATGCTCCAATGCAGATGACTTTATGGGAATCTTTTTTAGACATTGTGAATGAATATGTAAGTAAATATGTCAATCCCAATTACAAATATTGGAGATAAATAATTTAAGAAATGTAGTAAATTAAAATAAGATAGCTACATATATTCCTATATAAGTTTTTATTTTAAAGCCAGAGTCAGTCAGTACATTTTTATTGACTCGAATTCCACCTAAAATTGTTTCTGACTTCGACTCCACAACCCAACAACCCTGCTGTTTAGTGAGTTAAGGGTCCTAGATTCGACTCTAGGCATGGCCAAAATGTCTATGATTGTTTAAATATGGGTTTTTCTTTCCACAGTGATGGAATTAACGAGCTGAGGGACTGGATGTTGTGTCTCTTTTAGATTCAAGTTAGTTTAAAAGTCTCGTGCTAAGATAATCAGTCGGTATGGAAAGTAAATGTTAAATACCTCAAATAAAATTTTAAAATATATAAATAAAAACTTAAGTTAGCTTATGATAAATATGTTAAATTTAATCTGAAATTAACTATTGTTTATAATTGTCTTTTTACTAACTAAAATATGTTTATTTAAAATAATTTTATCTCAACTAAATACAAACTTGAGCAAAATAATTAGAGTGAAATTTTGGCTATCATATTTTAAAACAAAAATTCTAGTATATATAATTACAAAGCCTGTGGTTGGGCACCATATTTGAACGGGAGTATATTTATACCACACACACTGTTTATAGGATGGTGAGAGTTCAAGTCACAGCAACCGTCACGAGGCTGACTTCTTACTAGCTTTGTGCCACTATTTGATTCTCCAAGGATACGATGGCGAAGATATTACGATCCTAACAACTTACTCGGGACAGATGCTTTACCTAAGAGAGGTTGGTCAGACAATTTTTATTTATAAACATCATTGATATTTGAACCAGTTCCTAGCTTTATATGAAAATAATTATTGTGATTTAGCTTTGTGGGATTTATCGGCACATTTTTCCTATTTCACCAACCGTAAATAATGGCTACCTTTCCCCAACCAACTAGAGATTGAGAGTTGTCACAGCTAGGTATTATTTATCTTAAGTCACTTTATATTAAGTAACAATACATAATATATAAACTCAATATCTATCTAAATCAATTTTATAACTTCCATAATTAATATTATTACATTATACATACTCACCTTAATATTACTAAAACAAAACTGGCTACTTCATGTTAACTGCCTAGAAATAAAGCAGAAGAACCCAGCATCGACCTTGCTTGCCAGGTTTGAACCTTTGATCTGAAGGATTGTTGATCAAATGGTCCCCACAGTGGTCGTCTATTGGTTAAATGGAGGTGATACACTAGTGAAGCTTAGAAAATGGAAATTATCTCTGACTATACACTGGATATTATCATTGAGGGAACTGCGAAGCGAAGCTGCTTTTCTCCATCAGACCTGTGGTTACCTCATCGATGATATTAGGTGCAGCTGCATCAAAAATATTCGTAAATTTGAAAAAATCAAATTATATCCCATGTTCATCATACTCTACCTTATGATATGAGGGAAGAACCACCACAATCACGGGACGATCCTTCGATAGTTCATTGGTGGAGCATTGGCGTGATAAAGACAGGCTTTCGTGTTAAATTCCTTTGCCCACATGTAATTTTTCAAATTTATGAGCTAGTGGTTCACTTGGCCATTGTTGATAAAGGGCTCAAATCATGACCAGGTACGCTATAATAGTTAATTTCCTTGTATGATGATTATGGTTTTTTCATACTCTCTCCAAGCTAATAAAAATATATCACCTTGAAGCTATATACTCAGTCGTTGGTAACTATAGGCATAGAAACCTGGAAAATTACACATTTTCAGATTTTAGAGGATTTAAATACTTGTTGAAATAGGATGCTATAGAAGGAAAAGTTGAGGGAAAGAGGAATTTAGGAAGGAGGAGGATTCAAATATTGGATGAGTTGAAGGAAAGAAGAAAATTCTGGGAGCTGTAGGAGGAGGCAGAGAACAGGGCGCATTGGCAGTCTAAAGTTCAATGACAAAAGGAATGGCCCTGTCGTAAAAAATGATAAAAAAGCACTAAGCAGGATTAGTTTTTAAAGTGCAGTTTTATATAGTTTACACTTATGCCGATTGTAAGTGTAAAAATATATTGTTATTTTTATTGTTTTCTTAAATTGATCTTAACTTTAAACGTGAAGGTTCGATAACGATTCAAGAACGTTCCTCTTTACAGGAACGAAGTAAACACTTGATGCTTCATAAAGTACGCATGACCGTGGTCGACAACTTCCAAGGCGAGGAGAACAAGATAATCCTGTTGTCGCTGGTCCGTAGTAACAAGGACGCCAACATAGGGTTCCTCAAGACCCCCAACAGAGTGTGTGTGGCGCTGTCTCGAGCCCGGGAAGGGCTCTACATCATCGGCAATATGGACAACCTTACCGAGAGGAGCTCCTCCATCTGGGGCGAGATAAAGGAGACTCTGGTGAGACAAGAAGCTATCGGGACCCACCTTACACTGATTTGTCAGGTAAAACAGCATCAAAATGTCTAAAGTGTGTGCAAATATGCAAGGCCGTAGCCAGCCAATAATTTCAGGGGGGGGTTGGTGAGCACATCCCCCAATTGCTGGAAGATAAAAAAACATTATAAATTACAAACAGTTCTAGAAGTTCTCTGAAGTGTTTTTTTTTTATGATAAAATAACCCCCTTGCTGCCGAAGGGTAGGAAATTTTCTAAATATTAAACACTTTTTGAAGCTCTGTTGAGGTTTTTTATGGTAAAATAACCCCTAAAATGCCGAACGCTAGGAAAATTTCTAAATATTTAACACCTCTAGAAGCTCTTTGAAGGGCAGCCGCCTAATTTGTATTTGTATTTTAATTTTTATATCGTTTGAACCATAAATAAAGCTATATATATTTTGTTCATAAAATTTCGCGGGGGGTTTGAACCCCCCCCCGCCCCCCCTGGCTACGGCCTTGTAAATATGTGTTAGTATTTTTGCTTTTATTTGTGCTCTTAACATTATCTTATATTCTATCATTTTATATATTACAAAAAGTTTTTGCTCAATACGCTTTTTACTTTCTCGTTATCTTACAGGTAAAGAAAGTATTGTGATCGTTAAAAAAATTGAACTAAAGATTTTGATGAATCTTGAGGTTTCAGTATCCCCCGAATCCTAAAAAAAAAGTGGTTTTTGACTTTCCATCTGTCTGTCTGTCCCTCCGACTAAAACCTAAACTATTTTACTGATCGGGCTAAGACTTGGTTTCTAGGGTTTTTATAAGGTTACTCCGAGGGGTTTTTGGAATTGGATATCTAACCCTAAAATTAAGGGTAGTTTACTAAAGGGCAAAAAGAGAAAAAAAAAATCGATTTTCTCAAAATCGTTAAAATTCGTATCTAGGTGTTGATTAAGATTATAAATAAACTGGCTATTTTAATTTTACCTTGAAAATGAATTTTAAGGCAACTTACAGAAACAGAAGCTTACGTATCTCTGCAACTATTTGAGATACTAAATAACTTTTCATTGAAAAATTGTAGTACTATTAAAAATAAAAAACTTTTATATGGAATATATTTTTATAAATCCAACAGTTTCTGAGATATCGTCAAATATATTGATACAATTTTGTGAGCCTTAGTTGTGAAGAGATACTCTTGAGTTTTAACGCAATAATTCTCCAATGCCAGAGAGTAATTAAATATAAGTAAGTCTCTTAAAAGTTTATGGTATTTTTCCTTAAACCTCTTAGGAGAAATGTTTGTACAACAATGATCTATATCCATTTTAGACTCAATAATCAATAATTGTAACCTGGTTATATGCTCCCTTTGGGCAGAATCACCCCGACCAGGTGACTCTAGTCGCGAGTCACGAGGATTTCAAACAAGTGAAAGAGGGTGGTTGCAGGCTGCCGTGTGAGGCCCTGTTGAAGTGCGGACACACCTGTAAGAGCATTTGTCACCTAAATGACTTGAAACACGAGAAAATAAAGTGCTTGGAGCCATGCGAAAGGGTCCTCTGTGCCTTGGAGCACAATTGCAAGAAGATGTGTTGGGAGGAGTGCGGTCCCTGCACCTACCTCTTACTCAAGATACCACCCTGCGGACACGAGGCTTTGGTCCTGTGTCATATTACCTTGAATGATATCGTGTGTGAGGTTGGTATATCGATTATTAATGCACTTTTTTTTTTAATAGGTGTGTGGAAGTAGGCATTTTTTTTACTTTGAGTAAGTAGAGTCTGAACGGAAACGAGTTTGTTCAAGATAGTATGGAGAAGAGATTCTCAGTGGGGTCTGCGAGATCATCCAAGGAATCTTGTGACATAGCTTTATATTTTATGAGGCAATTGTATTATATATGGATGACCTGGCGGTCTAGGGGTAAGGTGTCAGACTTCTATGCTGGCGGCCGGGGTTCAATCCCCGGTCCCGGCAAAGATTTATCCGATTACCAAACCCTTCCTTCACTATCACCCTACCATTACACATTAGCGTAAGTGCGTATAACCCGAACGGGTAGTAAGACGCGGTGCTAATAATAATAATATTATATATGGAAGATGGTATAGGAAAGGTGGATAGAAACATATAAAAGGGACAAACACAAGTTGGCTTTTACAATGAAAAGAACACAGTTCACACTTTACTTTGCTGCCACCGAACAAAGAGGTAATGGCTACCTCTTGAAGAAAATCTATCATCATTGCCACCCCACCTAGGTTTAATTCTATTATATAATTGTTTGATTTTCTTCAAGAGGCAGTCATTAAAGTGTGAACTGTATTATCTACGTATTAAAAAGTCATATTACTGTGTTTGTTACCTTTTAAATGCTCCTTTCCCTCCCATCTTTGATATGCTCCATTATATAACTTAATCTTATGCTAGAGGATAGCTTGTTCCTGTTTATAACATAATATCTCTCTCCTCGAGGTGATGGTATCCACGGAGCTGCCCAACTGCAAGCACAAAGTTGACGTTCCGTGTGGGGTAGATCCGTTGAAGTTCGACTGTCCTCTCAAGTGCGAAGACAGATTGATGTGCGGACATGCTTGTGATAAGACCTGCCATCCGTTGGAAGACCCAGAACATCTAGAGGTCAGTTTCTCAGAGATCTAATAAATGGATATATTATTATTGTTATTATTATGGCCAGGTCTTACTACCTGTTCAGGTTAAACACATATGTACTAATTACACTAATGAGTTAGGGATGAGGGAGGTTTGACTCTAGAGGAAAGGTGGATAGAAGCACACAAAAGGGAACAGACACAATATGGCTGTAACAATGAACAGCAGTTTTTGACTCTAGAGGAAAGGTGGATAGAAGCACACAAAAGGGAACAGACACAATATGGCTGTAACAATGAACAGCAGAGTTTGACTCTAGAGGAAAGGTGGATAGAAGCACACAAAAGGGAACAAACACAATATGGCTGTAACAATGAACAGCAGAGTTTGACTCTAGAGGAAAGGTGGATAGAAACACACAAAAGGGAACAAACACAATATGGCTGTAACAATGACCAGCAGAGTTTTACTCTAGAGGAAAGGTGGATAGAAGCACACAAAAGGGAACAAACACAATATGGCTGTAACAATGAACAGCAACAATGAACAGCAGAGTTTGACTCTAGAGGAAAGGTGGATAGAAGCACACAAAAAGGAACAAACACAATATGGCTGTAACAATGAACAACAGAGGACAGTTCATACTTTACACTGCTGCCACTGGACAAAGCGGTAATTACTGTCACTTGAAGAAAATCTATTGTTACCAGCCAATCCCCCCCCGACCTAGGTTTCATTCCATCAGAACTCATTGGGGATAAGTGTGAGACGCGCAACACAACTTCCTAAAAGAGAAAAAGAAGAGAAAAAAAGGGATGAAAAGGAAATTGGTAAAGGATGATAGGACACTTAGAAACATTTTAAAGGAATAAAATAAAGGACAAACACAGGAAAAGGACATTAGATACGATTATACAATGTATCTCTTTAAAGAAAGCCTCTTTTCTCAATTTTAGGATGAACCCAACAACCAAGCTCCAGATCAGTAATTTAACTTTTAACTGAATGTATGAATTTTATAATGAATAACTTATAAGAACATGTTAACATTTAGTTAATATTTGTAGGTATTTTATATCATTATATTCTATTTATATTTCCTCTTATATTCATAATTTGTTTCAAGATTCGGTTTCACCCGCCTCATTAGCGTAGTTAGCTAACGTGCTAGTTTCATGCCGAGTTAGACTGAGTTTCGAATCTCGGTTGGGTGAACTGGGGTGGTTTATCCTAAATGGTTTTCTACCCTCCCTCCATGCAAATGTTTGTTCGCTTAATCTAAATTCAACCCTCCCAATTCATAATCTATTAGCTTAGTTAGTACTTAAGCATATAGCCTGAACGGGTAGTAAGACGTGGTGGTGCTAAATAATAGTAATAAAAGGTTAGGATAAACTTTATTTACTCTTGTTGATTTTTTTTTTCTTCAATTGTGAATACCCCTGCTTGTGGTTCTTTAGTTTAAGTGCAAGAAGAAATGCGCCCGCTTGAACAAGGGTTGCAGTCGGGCCCACGAGTGTCGACTTTGGTGCTACCAGGAGTGCGTGGACTGCCCGGTGATACTGGAGCCTCAAATCTTGACCTGCGGCCACAGCCACAAGCTGAAGTGTTCCCAAGACCCTGCCACCGTCGAGTGTGCATTCAAGTGCAACCGTACGCTGCCGTGCGGACACACTTGCACCTTACTCTGTCACGAGGACTGTGCCCCGTGTGCCCAGAGAGTGACCAAGGTCATCTCTGACTGCAATCACAAGGTCAGGTCTTTTGAGCCAGTCACGATTTGACTTGGATTACCCATTTTCTTGGCTAGAGGGAGGGAAAAACCAGGGAACATCAAATATCTTTTATATCGAGTATATGTCAACATTCTTTAAAATGTTGGTGACCTGGCGGTCTAGGGGTGAGGTGTTGGATCTCTATGCTGGCGGCCGGGGTTCAATCCTCGGTTGCGGCAAAGATTTATCTGATTACCAAACCCTTCCTTCACCTCTCACAAGACATCTTGTGAATGTGGGGAATGCCAGGCCTCCACCGTGGTTCGGATCCCACGTTAAACTGTAGGTCCTTCATTTCATCTCACAATCACCCTACCATTACACATTAGCGTAAGTGCATATAACCCGAACAGGTAGTAAGACGCGGTGATAATAATAATAATAATAATAATAATAATAACATTCTTTGTTGAATATAACAAAAAAGATTTATTTGAAAATAAATTAGGGTTGAATCCACTATTGTATAAATTTGAATCTTCAGTTTACCTTTAAGTCTGAATATTTGAAAAAATTATCAACATATTATAATAAGAATAATAGTAACTAAATGTTAACATTCTTTCTTATAATCCATTCATTATAACATTCAATTGATTGTGAAGTTACTGGTCTGAGGTCCGGTCATTGACTTCATTGTTTCTGAATCACCAAAAAGCAATATTAGAGCTGCAAAACAAATTTTACTTGGAAAATGGAAAAAGAAATATTTTTTTAAAGGATTTAAATATTAAATCCAAAATTTCCTCGAATACTTTTTTAAGGAATCCAGGGTTCCAATCCTCATATATATTCCCCCGAGACGCAGTATAATCTTTATAGATTTGTTAGAAGGGTACTTCAAGCACTGGATGTTAAATGTGTGTATTGCGGCAAATAATTGATTTGCAGTTTAATACCGCAGGTGTACACCAGGTGCAGCACAGAGGTCTCGCGTAAAGACTGCACAATGATTTGTGAGAGAACTATGGGGTGCGGACACAAGTGCCTTGACAAGTGTGCCTTGGAGTGCAGCGTCTCGAGATGTAATGTACTGGTACCGTACGACGTTCAAGCAGCGTGCGGCCACGCCGGGAACGTCCCTTGCCACTTGGCGAAATCAGGTGTGTTAACGGTTTAACTTTACCTGACCTCCATAATTATGTAAGAAAGATGTTTTCTCCCTTTTTTTAAAATCTATATTTAAACATTATTTTGTTCAAAGACTCTACCAAAAAATACTTCAGACTTTATGACCCTAATTGAGGGGTACCCCAGAGAAGAGGGAGAAAAACTGCACCATTTTCTCTCCCCTCTAGATTTCCCTGATCATTTCATAGGATGTATTGCTACATCATCAAAATTCTTATTTATATTGTGTGACTTGTTCTTTGAACCATAACCTTAAAATATCACATTATTTATAAGTTACAAAGGTCCACATGAATGTAATCGGTTATTTTTCTATTAGTTGTGTACACAGCGCTAGTTTTCTCACTCACATTAACACACACACACACAATGTAAGTGTTAAGTAATTGCAAGTTTATAAGAGATGAAGCGCATTAGAAGTTTACCACAAAAGAAGATTGTTACCGATGATGTTGCAGAGTCGGCCATCACACCGCTCGAGTTGCTCCAGTATTGTGAGGTTCCCTGCGGAGCTACCTTAGAATGTGGCCACGCGTGTCCCGGCAGCTGCCGTGCGTGTCTCCAAGGTCGCATACATGCTCGTTGCAAAGAAAAGTGCGGCAAGACTCTGATATGTGGACACAGGTACGGTCTGAGCGATGTTCGATAGTGATACCAAGGAGAATATATATGTTCAAAACAAGACGAACACTGAGTGCAGTGACGTTAGAATGACAACTTTAGTACTGGGAGTGGAAAGGGATTTCAATAAATAAGACAAACTTTAGTACTGGGGGGAAAGGGATTTCAATAAATAAGACAAACTTTAGTACTGGGGGGGAAAGGGATTTCAATAAATAATAAAATAAAGAGATTGTGTGCCTGTCATGAGAGTTTCACGATATCTACCGCACGGAAAGGTGTGAAATTTAAAAGTTAGTAGCTCAGCTCCTGTTAATAAACATGTGCACCTAGAAGCTGGAGGTTTTTTTAAGCACCGCGTCTTAATATCTGTTCGGGTTATACGTTGTAAGTACTAATTACGCTAATGGCCTAGGAATTTGAAAGGTTGAAATTTAGAGGAGGTGAACCCGCATTTGTGTGAAGTGAGAGTGGAAAACCATGCTTAAATTTTGGGGAAAACCACCTCCCAGTTCACCTGACGTAGAGATTCAAACCTCGATCTCCCCGTCTGGGGCATTCTAGCGCAACACAAAACCAGTGTGTTAGCTAACTACGCTACCGAGGAGGGTTTTTAATCCGTTGCTTGGCTACTTCGTGCAATGCCGGGAACTTCTGTCAGTGACAAATAAAAGCTTGTGGTTCGTCTATAGCCTCCTGGAATCCTGTGTTTACCAGAGTTTAGAAAACTCCTCTCTCTAGATACCGACTGTCCTCATCCTCTACCCTTGGGTTTAGCCCTGTGTTACATGTAATTATTAGCAAAATAACAAAATTAAGAGTGGGATCCTCAAATCCTAAAGGATATATGAAATTCAAGAAAATATAGGATTTGAGTGTTTTTTTTAAATATATGAAATTTCCAATTCTAAATTGGAATTTGTTTTAGAGCTCTTAACGTTGCTGTTGGGGTTTCATTAAAAATATATATATAGATTTTAGGGCAAACTTAACGACCAGATCCCAGACCATTAATTTAACATGTATTCAGCCAAGTTGAGTCATGGTTATTCACATGTGTGAAATTTGATTAGCCTACATTTTAATTAGAAGGAACTAAGAATGACCGTGTCCCACAACTATTTTAAATCGTTCTTGCTTTAGGTGTTCTTTTAATGACTCGCTTTAGGTGTTCTTTTAATGACTCAATACGATTTTACTGAAGTGAATTGGGTCTGGAAAACCTGGAAAAGTCAAGGAATTTAAAGATATGGTTTGGCTTGACACCCTGAAAAA
>CABFVX010005064.1:8004-24846 GCA_902151425.1 Timema shepardi | reverse complement strand
GAGAGAGAGAGAGAGAGAGAGAGAGAGAGAGACTGCCTCTGTGGTCTAAGGATCAGAGTTCCTGGCTACAGACTAGGGTTCTAAGGGTCGGAGCTCCAGGGTTTGATACCTGGCGCTTTCAGGATTTTTCTGTGAAGCCGTGGGTATGAAATGGGGTCAAATTAAGCCTTGTCAGGGAAAAATGAGGAGCTACTTGAATAAATAGGTAGCGTCTCTGGTCTAGAAAACAGATTAGAAGCCAGTGTTTTTGTGTTGTTCTGACCGTATAGCACCCTCTATCTGCAAATGATGACATGATCATCTCTATTGACAGCGGCCACTCGGTCGGTATAGCGCTCAAATGCAGGCTCATGCCATGGAGTTATAAGGGTGTACAAAGTTCACAATCCTACCATACTGTTACCAATATAAACATGATTAGGGAAATAAATTCAATTTTTGTTTGGTAAACCTGGAAAATTCAAGGAATGTGAAAAGTGAAATTCTGTGGCCACCTTGATTGGCGGTTCCTTAACGGTTTCACACTCTTCCTTCAGCAAATGGGGGTACATTTCCTCTAAAATTACCTACCTTATCCTAACCCCATTTCCATTGTTAAAATTAGTATATCCAAAGAGGTTAGTAAAACGTAATGGATACTCAATTAAAATTCCTGATTCAAGTGCAGGAAAAAGTTGATTATAATGTTTTTGGTTCGGTTAATGACACTTAGAGGTTATCCATAAACCATGTAATGCAGTTGGGATGGGTAGCTCTAATATCTACATAGGGGGGAGGGGAGTTCTAATGTCTACTAATGTCTACACAGTGGTAGGGTAGCTCTAATATCTACTGGGGGGAAGAAAGGAGCTTTAATTTCCATTCGGTTTTAAATGGGTAGAGCGAGGGTCAAAAAAAAAGGCAAGATAAAAGTATCACATGGTTTATGGATGGCCCCTTAATGTCTTTTGGTTTGAGCTTTTAACAGATAGTTTTCAGAGGAAATATGTTTTTTTTAGAACTACTGACTTTATACATACATTTTCTTAAAGGTTTGTGTACTTGGAGGACTGTCACCACGTGGTGGAGGCACAGGGCCTGGAGACCTGGCTAGGTCAATCCGACGGAGAGATCGCTATGAAGGTGTGTGGATCATCCGTGACCTTGACGGTTACATTAGATATAAGGTACAGTAGCCCAATGGCTTCTTTGGTGCTGAGTGACAGCTCACAGCTGACAGCTTTGAAAAGATACCAGACCAAATTATGTTATGTATCCCTACGCCGAACCATATGATTTGCAAAAACATGTGTTTAGCAGTTGTCACTTCTGACGGTCAAAATATAGGTATATACCTAAATGTTGACTCAGCTGTCAGCTGCGAGCTGTCAGTCAGCACCAAATAAGTCACGGGGCTACTATATGTACACTATGTTTAACCTAAAAGATTAGATAGTTTACCTTGGATGTTTCCACTATGGCACAACTTACAAGATAGGCCCATAGTGCAATCCGTTAAGGTAAGACTGGCGCCTTACAAGGTAAATGTAGTGTACATCAATATTGGTGCTTTCTTTTTAATTACTACTTTAGGTTATGAATTACTTCAGTGGTCACATAGTATAAGGAAACCGTGTCCAATCTGTGATCCCCACCCCTTAGTTTGTTTTGTGTGGCCTGCCAGTTAAAATTGTATAACTACAATTTGCATTGTTTTTAAAATAAAAGGCCTTTTGGTATAGTGGTCAGTGCAAGCTACAAGCTTAAGGTACCCGGGTTAGATTCTCGGCTGGTACCTTGGATATTTTTCCCATCATACTCACATCTCGTCTCATCGGGATATGGAAAGTGTCTCCACGGAAAGGATGTACTATTAGTACATTCGGACGTCCCCTGGACAGCGGTACATTAGTACTGGCTGATCACCAATGGGCTACAATTGATGTAGTCCACATGTAAAAAAATATATATGTATATTTAAATTAATCTGAAAGTTTTCTTTAGAGTTAATTATACTTAGCATCGTGTGTTACTACTCGTTAGGGTTGTACGTCTATATACTAATTACGCTATGGGTTAGGAATTAGGAAGGTTTAATGTAGAGGAATCTAACCTGCATTTGCGTGGAGGGAAAGTGGAAAAGCATTTTGGGGAAAAAAAACCTCTATTTCACCTGAGCGAGATTCGAACCTTGATCTCCCCATCCTCGGCAGTCATCTCGAAACTAGTGCTTTAGTTAACTACACCACCGAGGTGGGTTTTATGATTAATTCTTTGTATAACTTATGTATGAGGTAATTATTATTCGTTCACGTTCCAGGTGTGTCCCAGATGCAAGACGACCATCGCGCGCACTCAGCGGTACTTGGACCTCGTGAAGAAGCACTACAGGGATGTCGCCAAGGTCAAGTTGAGGGTGTTTGGGAAGATGAAAGAACTTGAGAGCAAGAGAAGGGATCTGAATAGCCGGTTAAGCAAGCTTTCTCGTACTCTCTTCATAGCGAGAACTTCGATCAGTCTTGGTGAGTCTATATAAGACGGTGGTTCTCAACCTTTTTATTTGTTCACAGCACACTTTTTTTTATAATGACTCGTTGCGGCACACTGGAATTGCAAGTTGGCCACATAATGGGACACTCAGCCATGTTCATCCATTGGGCGGTATGCAAGAACGCATAGTGAGTGTTTAGTGGACCGATAGTGTGGTCTCGAGCACAATATTAGTTCACCTTTTGACCGATGATGACACAAGCAAACACACGCTAGTGTCCACTTAGCATCCACTTAGTGAAGTTCTTACGTACGGCCCATAAACCTCTCTCAGTTGAACAGGATTTTTTTTTTCTAAACTTTATATGCGGTGTCTACCATCTGGGAAAATTTGGGAAAACTGAAATTAGCTGGGAATTTAAAGTGGTCGGGAAAAAACGGTTTGAGACGGGAATTTGATAAATTACTAAATAAAAATATAAAAAAATCAGGTAAATGTTGTTTTACTCAAAATATTAAATTATATTAGATGATTAAATTAGTAAGTTACAATATTTAGATTCATACTTTTTTTTTTAAGGTTTCGTAGTGGGTTTTTCTAATTTTCTAATTCATAGTAGACTACGTTAATCCAAATAAAAAAACATGTTTAATATTTAAATTTATAATTAGGGAGTGGGAAGAAGGTTGTAATATACTTTTGAGTCGGGGGAATTTCAGGAAATTTCTGGGAAAATGTCAGAAATTTTACTGGTCAAGTTGAATAGACACCATGTCTGTATAATAACCTTCACATATAGCTCTTATTATTTTTCAGCGGTTAGTTCATCATTTTACACCAAGTTTATGGAACAAATTCAGAATTCACTCTCAAATAGGAGATACAACCTTAGCTCCTACGACGCGGAGACCCTCGGAATACAAATCCAGATCTTGGAACAGCTGGAGGATTCCTTCGTGTCGGCAGCAAGCGTTTCAAACGACAGCGGCAAGAAAAAACTGATCAATTTTGTTGATCAATTATTAAAGGTCATCATCATAAGAGATGATTATCTAAGTCAGCAAGAGGTTAAGGAAATAAACATCGAGTTACAGAGATTCCACAGACTCTCCCAAATGAGTATTATCGAGAGCTCATACTCGTTTCAAACGACAATAAATCGACACGGAAAAATGCAGGATTATGAAGAAGCCGCCAAAGTGCTCGATTCGATCGAGAAATACACAGGCGATAAAGATGTCAGAGTAAATCAAATCATCAGAGATTTACAAAGTATTTTAAGAGAATCCTTAGAGTTTCACGAGAACGAGAGGAAAGAGATTGTGAAAGCGATGGGATTGAAGCAGGGACACTGGTTCAAGTGCCCCAACGGACATGTATATGTCATCACAGAGTGCGGGGGAGCCATGGAGGTAGGGAAATGCAACGAATGCGGCGCGGCTATCGGAGGAACTCAACACAGGCTGCTGGACACCAATCGGCTGGCGCGGGAGATGGACAATGCATCTCACGCGGCCTGGTCGGATACCGCCAACATGGAGAACTATGCTCTGGATGCGGAATAGTTTGTCTAATACCAACATCAGGGGGAGAAAATAATCTTCCTTTACATATGTGCAAAAACACAATTTTTCTCTTGTCCTATTAAATGTTTTAACTAAGTTTTATTACTATTCGATTTTTGTATACTATTACCATATAATATAATTTATATGTTATAATACCACTGGCACTAAAACTGTTGATTAAAGGATAATGATAAAATATACATTTTAATATGTGAGGGTGAAACAATTTTTACATAAGTCTTGTCATAAATTGTTTTGGGTCACCCTGCGATATCAAAAAATCTTAATATCTAAAACATTAAGTAAAATAGGAAAATATAGGTTAGAGAGTAGTTAGTGTAAAGTAGCCCCATGGCTTCTTTGGTGCTGACTGACAGCATTTAGCTATATACCTACATTTTGACTGTCAGAAGTGACAGCTGCTTAACACATGTTTTTTGCAGATCATATGGTTTGGCGTAGGGATACATAATTTGGTCTGGTAACTTTTCAAAGCCGTCAGCACCAAAGAAGTCATGAGGCTACTGTATACTGACCAGTCCTATGGAAAATCACTTAAATTTAATATTTTTTGACATATTTTTAGCTCATTTTTGCAATATATCTAGGCCTACATCAAGCTGCTTACAGATATGTAAAAAAAAAAAATTATAAGCATAAAATAATGAATTAATACCATATTTGTATGGAGCATAAAAAAAAGTGTGTATGTGCCTTGTGAATAAGAATAATGCAATATTAAAACCCAAAACATCATAACCGTGTATTGTCTCATGTTTAACAGTAGATTGTTTTTTTATACTGGTCTTAAACATATTTTTTATACTTGTACAATGTTTGTTTTTTATACTTATCTTAAAAACACATTTCATATTAATTTTGTCTTTTGTTTTACATTATATAACTACATGGCCTATTTTAAACTAAGGCTGTGTTGTCATTTAAATAAATAAAATTTGCAAAAAAAAAATTTTCCATTTCTTTTTCCAAATCTTTATTAGGCTTATTATCGGAGGGCTCTTACCCCATTTGATTCAATATCTCATCGATAGAAAACTAGAATAGACATACGATTAAAACGAATAGTAAGAGAAACACAAAAATAAAGTTGGTCAATTTATTTTGTGTATTACCAATTTAAAATGGTTACAATGAACTTTTTAATCTCTTGTTTCAATGTCTTATGTAATGTGCCTAGTGAGATTTTGTTAAGTTTCTACCACTGACATGGACTTAGCATCAGTGAATTTTTAGAAGTTAAATTTGATTCCTCTATATTTATTCTTTTAGTTTTCTAAAAAAAAAATAAAGGAAATTTGTAGTAGGAAACTGGAAGTGGAAGTACAGTAGCCCCATGGCTTCTTTGGTGCTAACTGACAGCTTTGAAAAGTTACCAGACCAAATTATGTATCCCTACGCTGAACCATATGATCTGCAAAAACATTTGTTGGGGAGGGGGATAGATTGCTAGTTTAGAAACAAATGCACATATATCTGCAAAGAATAAGACCTTACAGGGAGAGAAACTCATAAATGGAGGTGAAATCTAATATTGAATAATTTTTTAAATTATTATTAGCGCATCTTACTACCTGTTTGGGAACTACTTATATAAATAATTACTCTAATGGAGTATGTGCAAGGAAGGAAACATTTTAGAGGTAACCTACCCTCATTTGCGTAGGAGAGCAGGACATAATTTAGGATCAAACTTCCCCCTTATTAGACTCGACCAAAATTCGAACCCCAATCTCCCTGTCAGGCCAGTCTTAACACGAGAGTGACACCTTAGACCATGCGGCCATTGGAGCGGGTGGGTGACATTACAATTGGTCATCTGAAGTTTAGTGTTATTGTTTTAGAATATTAGCATGATCAATAAATGTCACAATCTATATAAATAACTACACCCCCACCCCTGCATTATTATTTTCAACACACATATTGAAGAATCATCATAGACTCTACCATAAAACATGAGTGACTATCGACATTTTTATGAGGAATAAATTAAATTTTCAAAATAAAATATAGCCTATGTTACTCGTTGATAATGTAGCTTTATATTGGTGAAAGAATTTTTTAAATCGGTCCAGTAGTTTTTGAGTTTATCCCTTACAAACAAAAAATCAAATCTTTCCTCTTTATAATATTAGTATAGGGGGGCAGGGGGGGGGTGGCACGAAAAGGAGTCTTGTTATTTTCTTATGTCTCATTCACATTTAATTACTTGAATGGAGAAAGAGGAGTAAAAAGCTAATGAACACTCGTGTGTGTGAAAGAAGACTGGAAAATCATGTATGAAAATACATCCTAGCTACTCTTGGACGAGATTTGAACCCCACACCTTTCTCGTTACTGGAAACCAAGAATAGTTGGAACCCGCCATCTCCGGACTTTCTCGGGAATTAGCCGCACTCGCAGTAAATGAATATAACAAGCATTTCTAGTCAACTAAGGGATTCGTTTACATCCGCATATTAATTATAAATAGTAGAACTGTCTGTGTTGTTTGTTTTTTTAATTGGCTAGCTAAGGTGTCAAAAATTAGGAGGGAATTTTAGAAAAAAATGTGCCCGAATCCAGCTAGGTATAATATTATATTCTTATTTGTTTTATTGTTATCGAACAAACCATCGAACCCGTCAAGGATTGTTTGGACATAGTTTGACACTCCTGTCACTAGATAGCTCTGTAGTCTATATAAAAGTAGCGGGGTGTAAATGGGGGTTGATGCCTCCATGATCGGCCACCCTTAGCGCCAGTTGCTAGGTCGATACGAACAGACGTCTCTTTCTCGTCTGTAAAGTTCTTTCAGTGGTGTTATTTTCCACCTTCATATTTCGGTTTTCGAAAAATTGTGTATTGTTGGGCAGGAGCGAAGTGGTAATTAAGAAAGGTAAGTGTTATCTGGAAAGTTAAGTCTCTTTTTTCTTTTTCACATTGTTACGCTTCATACTATATCACTATTGTTGGAGAGAAATGCAATTTGTAATGAACAAGAATTTTCAGCTGACGACTCGTTTTTTTGCTCCTCGCAGCTGTCGGCTACCCACGTGCGTTTGACCGTCTCAGCCGTAGCGAATCAATAACGAACCCTTTTTTCCTATCGGGAATTCTCTTAATTACTTCTTTTTATGTATTTTATAAACGATAATAAACCCTCGCCACGATTTTAAGACCGTTCATTGTTTGTTTTACGAGCCTATTTCATATCGACGTCTCCTGACGAAATTCGAACTTTTTTTTTAAGAATCAATAATTTATTCCGATGCACTTGATATTGGCGCCAGAGTTTCTGGAGATTTACCCGGATAGTAACGAACTAAATCCCCTGTTGACCCAGAATAGTACATTCAAAGTATTTTGTACGTGATTAATCTTATTTAACCGCTATTAAGATTACAATTTTCTCGAAAGTAGAGAAAACGACCATTTTTTTGTGTTGTCATTGGAGAATAATGGTGGAGGTACTTTTGTAATATTTGTTTCAGTTGATATTTTAAAGATTAAGACAGTGTTTCCTGCAATGTTATTTAATAAGGTATATTTAATTTTAATTATTTATTTAGCACCGCGTCTTACTAATCGTTCGGGTTATATGATTAAGTACTAATTACACCAATGGGTTAGGAATTGGGAAGGTTGAATGAGAGGAAGTAAACCCTCAGTTGCGTGGAGGGAAAGTGGAAAACCATTTTAGAANCGCGAGAGTGGAAAACCATTTAGAAAAAAAAACAGTTCACCCGAACGAGATTCGAACCTCGAACTACCCGTCCTTGGTGGCCGAGCTCAACATGACTAGCGCGTTAGCCAACTACGCCACCGAGGCGGGTTACAACTTTGTTGGGTTATGATACGATAATACAGTACCTGTTTTCATAGGACGTGCCTTGTCGATATTTGATGGATATTATAAATAAAAATAATAATATAGTAATGTCTTCTGAACATTTATCAAACCCGCTTCGGTGGTCAAACTCTTAAAACGTCACTTTCGCATTAGACTGGGTCTGTCGATTACGGCAAAGATCGGGCTTCGAATTCCGGTCGGGCCTATTGAATGTGATCTTTCCTTTAGTGGTCTTCCACTCTCTCTACGTAAATGTGGGTACACTTCCTCTGAAGTGAACCTTTCTCTTCTCCCTGTAATCATTACATGCTTCCCTAACATGTAGTAAAACGCGGTGACAACATTTCTTTTACTAACTGAATTTAAAATTTACATATTTTTTCCGGGGTTCAATCCTCGGTCCCGGCTCAGATTTATCTGATTACCAAACCCTTCCTTCACCTCTGACAAGAAGTGTATTAATCACAACTTGTGAATGTGTGGAATGCCAGGCCTCCACCGTGGTTCGGATTCCACGTTAGACTGTAGGTCCTCCATTTCATCTCACAATCACCCTACCATTACACATTAGCGTAAGTGCGTATAACCCGAACGGGTAGTAAGACGCGGTGCTAATAATAATAATAATAATAATAATTTTTTTTGCGCCGTGTCTACCCATACGGACTATCAACATTTGTGGGTAAGTTGATGGGAAGGGTCGAATTTAAGAAAATGTACACGTGTTTGCGTCTAGAGGGAGTAGAAAAAATACACCCATGGGACACTTTACATCGACGTCCCACGTCATAGTCAAAACAAAGACGGCCTAGACGTTTAATCCGCGTTCCCATTAATGCGTGTCGTGGATTGTCGCCAGGGTAAGCAGAGCTAATTTGACTGCACCTGTGAATTTTTGTTTTCATCACTCAGTTGAACATTCATTGGTCAGGTATCAACGAACATACATTCCCATGTGAGGTGTGTAGAGCAGTCTCTATGTATGATTGGTCAAATGGGGTCCGAGTGGGGGAGAACATATCACAGGTACAGTTACAAGCTCTGCTTACCCTGGCAACACTACACTACACGACACTGATACATTCCCTTGTGAGGTGTGTAGAGCGGAGTCTATGTTATGATTGGTCAAATGGGGACAGAGTGGGGGAGAACATATCACAGGTACAGTTTTAACAAGCTCTGCTTACCCTGGCAACACTCCACGACACTGATACATTCCCATGTGAGGTGTGTAGAGGAGTCTATGTGTGATTGGTCAAATGGGGGACCTAGAGTTTGGAGAACATTTAACTCCGTACTATGATGACTGATATTAGTAGGATTTTGGTGTAAAGGGCCTACTTTTTTTTTAAATTTGAGGTATCTAACGTTCACTTTCTGAACCAAATTATCATATTAGAACACTACTTACGAACTAACTTAAATATCAAACGGAAATAACACCCGTCTCCCCGCCCGTTAATTCGTCACTGTGAAAGGGGAATCCCACATTTTTACCGATGTTAAAATGTTTCAGTCATGCAGGGAATCAAACCTGGGACCCTTTATATCAGTAGAAAGACACGCCACCAACTGATTATTGGTGTCTCGACTACGAGACTTCTTCACGCCCATTTTTTTTTATTACCTTCAGTCCTAACATACCTCTCAGGGTGAACGAAGTGTATATTTTAAACGGGCACTGCTTACCCTGGCAATACTCCACGACACGACACTGAAGGTGACTCTCCCGCCTCTGAAACGTGGACCTCAGGACGAACAAGGTTTAAATCCCCGTTTCGTTAAGTATTTCCTCATAGTCTTCGCGGGGGCGGGGGGGCCGCTTTAAAAATAGCATCCGCGCTATTTGGGTGCGAAAAACGAAAAAGAGGCGTCCTTAGGTCTTTTTTTTTTAACCGCGAGATTCCAGTCGTGTCTTCTCTGCGCATGCGCTAAAGACGGCATACTTGGGACTATAGCGAAGCCAGATGTTGGCAAGAAACATGTATGTTTATTTGAGGTACATAACGCGGACTTTGTGAACCGACCGATTATATCAGCACACGAGAATTTCTCTGAGCGAGAGCGAAAGGTCCTACCAATTTTGCCGGTAAAGGTATTTTCACATACCTTCCAGGGTTCTTTCACATGTCCACAATCGACATGAGACCGTCCACTTTACTTCCCCTCCGAAGGAAGTTGTGCTACTGATTTTTATCACTCAAGACCCCAGCTAGGTTTGAACCCACGAACATCGGGTACTGAGGCGATCACTTTACTCCAAGACCACCCAGTTTGCCCCTATTATATAATTGCACCCCTTGTACAAGCTAATATCATGATACGGTGCTGAGCTAAGAATAATATCTTCTCCTCGCAAATGCTGTTACAATAGTGACGCACCCAAGGGTGGTGGGTGGGACGAACGGGGCAGTTGCCCCACCCCAAGAACTCAAATTAATTTTCAAAAATTTGCCAGCATAGGATCATCCCTAATAGCTTCTAGGTGGCTCAATTCTTTCTTGCAAGACCCTTGGACACCCCTTTGGGTTGGAGGCTACAAAAGCTACGAATTGGAAATAAAGTACTGAAATAAAAAATAGTTGTGATACGCTGTATCTAAACTAAGGTGACTGACTTACATCAAGGAAATCGCTGCCCCTAGTTTCCACGAAAAGAATTGAAATATCATCCAGAAGAATTTCATAAATTGTTTTCACCTCCAGTTGGTTATGAAGGTGTGTCTGTTCCCCCCTAATCCTCCCAAAGAACATTTCCGAGTGCTCCACTCGGCTACAATACATTTGCAACTATATTATCAGGTGGCCTGACGGTCTAGGTGTAAGGTGTCAGTCAGACTTCTGTGCTGGGGTCCGGGGTTCAATCCTCGGTCCCGGCACAGATTTATCTGATTACCAAACCCTTCCTTCCCCTCTGACAAGACATCTTGTGAATGTGGGGAATGCCAGGCCTCCACCGTGGTTCGGATCCCACGTTAAACTGTAGGTCCTCCATTTCATCTCACAATCACCCTACCATTACACATTAGCGTAAGTGCGTACAACCCGAACGGTTAGTAAGACGCGGTGATGATAGTAATAATAATAATATTAACCATATTATCTTTATTTCATCAGCGTGACTAATACGCGCGGATGAACCGAACGCTTACTTAGAAGCGGTGTAATGAAATATTCTGTCGGCAAACTGACATCACTAGAAATCCCGAGAAAACTAAATGATTCACAAACAGGGATTGAGTATATTTCTTGGTTCCCGTTGAGGAATTTACCGAGAAATTGCCACGGAACTCAAGAGTTGGCCCGCCACATTGCCGAAAATAATATGAGCACATACGAATGGTGAAAACAGAATTTTGTTACATGCTTGTTTTTCAAAATGTAGCTTGAACTCAAGTTTTTTTTTTACAGGTTACGGTATAGAGAAAGCTGTCAGTCAGCACCAAAGAAGCCATGGGGCTACTGTATCTTGATAGATTTTCCAGATTAAAATTTCGATACCGATACTTTTCTTTCGATAATAGTACAGTCCTCCAGATACTTTTTAACATCCCTGCCCGGCGGAGGGGGTGGATAGGGGGGCTGTTGGTGTTGTATATGTTGTGTATTTAAGTTAGTTTATAGTCGTTTGTTGATATAATCACTCGTCTCACAAAATAAAATATCTCAAATAAATAATAAACATACTAGCATTTGAAGATAAACTTTTTAAGCGAAAAGAATAAGCTAGCATAGAATTCCAGGACACTTTTGACAGATTTCAACAACTGTTGATATCACCGTGTGGAGAAAATTAAACTCTTATGTTTCTTCCTGATAAATATTTTATTTCTATTGCACCCGCCTCGGTGGCGTAGTTGGCTAACGCGCTAGTCGTGTTGAGCTCGACTGCTGAGGACGGGGAGATCGAGGTTCGAATCTCTCTCGAGTATACTGAGGGCCGGTGGTTTTTCCAAAATGGTTTTCAACGTAAATGCGGGTACATTTCCTCTAAATATAACCTATCTAATCCCTTAGTAATTAGTGCATACGCGTAAAACCCGAATAGATAGTGATAAAAAAATTATATGCAAAAATAGTAAAAAGGTTTAAAAAGTGTTTGATTGTTGGTTCGCTAATTCAAGGTCAGACAGCCTGTTATTATATCCCCCGGCACCAGAAAAATTGTAGATGAAAGCGTTAAATATTCACCATGTTCAGATTATGAATATGGGGGAGGGGGACACGCCTTTTAGAGACCACTAGTTGGTAAGCTCCTTCTTAAACGATGTCGCCCGATTCTCCTCTGTTCTGGGTTTCTCTCGGAACTGCGGCGAGGGAACGAAGCCGTTAATCAAGGAGGGAATCATTAGTGCCAACCATTCAAGCGTTTAATTTCCCACCGAGATAGCGACCTCCCCCCCCTCCCTCGCTCCTATTTTTGATTTTCACCTACTAGGGGAATTGAGTACGTGCAAGATTAGAAAAATTTAGACTTTTGACTTCGCTTCAGAAAAAAAAAAGGAAAAAAAAATCCGTCATCGCCAATTAAAAATATTGACAGCTAAATTATTGTCTCATTATTTTCAATCATTATTGCCATTCTGAGATGTTGTGTTACATTTCGTTTATTCCTATCGATTAATCTATAACCCCACCCTTCCAGTGAGAAATATAAATGTTATTAGCGCCATTTGACGTTCTCATTGAGATGTATAATAATTTGTGGCGCCATTTGACGTTCTCATTGAGATGTACAATAGTTTGTAGCGCCATTTGACGTTCTTAGTGAGATTTAAAAGTGTTTGTAGGGCCATTTGACGTTCTCATTGAGATGTACAATAGTTTGTAGTGCTATTTGACGTTCTTAGTGAGATGTAAAAGTGTTTGTAGGGCCATTTGTCGTTCTCATAGAGATGTACAATAGTTTGTAGCGCCATTTGACGTTCTTAGTGAGATTTAAAAGTGTTTGTAGGGCCATTTGACGTTCTTTATAGAGATGTACAATAGTTTGTAGCGCCATTTAACGTTATAATTGAGATGTATAATAGTTTGTAGCGCCATTTGACGTTCCCAGTGGGATGTAGGAGTGTTTGTAGTGCCATTTGACGTTCTCATTGAGATGTAGAAGTGTTTGGAGTGCCATTTGACGTTCTTAGTGAGATTTAAAAGTGTTTGTAGCGCCATTTGACGTTCTCATTGAGATGTAGAAGTGTTTGTAGCGCCATTTGACGTTCCCAGTGAGATGTATAGTTATTGTTTGTAGCGCCATTTGACGGTCGAGCGCGAGAGGCTTCAATCGTTAATGACCTCCCCATGCCCTCACCTGTCTTATCGTGAACCCTGACCTTTCAACCTTCCTCCCTGGCACACCTTGTGTCGCTGACAGGCTTCACTTGGGGGGGGGGAGGACATGTCCCTCTTAGTTTGTTGAGTAGCGGGGGTAGGTGGGGGGTAACAACCCCCTGTACATCCTCCCCTTCACTCCGTTCTTCTCGTAACGAGTCAAATGGGCCAGTAACATATGCGGCGATCAAGAGCTCGTTTCTACCCACAAGTGTTCCTGTCGGTAACAATTAGAGAGATGAGGATTCTCTCCAGTGGCGGCTTGCGGGGGAGGGGTTAAATGGGGGAGGTGGCGCTTTGAGCCTATTATACTTCAAAATACAGTATGTTAAGAGACAAGAGGGTTATAAGAAGGGGGGAGATAGGAAGCACGACTTTTAGGGGAGGGGGGAGACAAATGTCGGACCAACCTTAAAATTATTTTAACTAACTTATTGATAGAACCCCGTAAAAATTGTTTTGTCTTTAGTTAAATTTAGTTTTTTAAATCTCACTTTTCATGTTTATTCAAAATTACATGTTATCTGAAGTGTTTTAAGTATTATTTACAGATTAAGACAATGCATATAACATTTATGATTTATATATTACATATTTGCTTTAAAATTCTTCTTCAAATTTGTGATGTTTCTGGTGTTAACACCCTTAAGATAAATTAATATCAAGTATAAACGTTGAAATTTGGGATATCTATATCTCGATTACATTATTTCCATTTAATTAGTTTTATTTTACAGAAATAATAAATTAAAATTTGTCCGTGTCATATCTCTTGTACCAATATAGGACAAACAATCCCGTCCCGGGCAGGATTCGAACCCAGGTCTTTCAAATTGACAAGGCCTCAGTTTGGTAACAATATAGAACAGATAAATATCCGCCTTGGTGCGGCCTACGTAGCTTTGATCTCGCAGTAGACTAAGACTGCCGATGATGGGGAGATCGAGGTTCGAATCTCGATAGGATGTAATTGATGATGGTTATTCGTAAATGGTTTTGCACTCTCCCTTTACGAAAATGCGGGTATATTTCTTCTAAAACACAAACTTCCTAATCCCTAAAACTACTAGCATAGTTAGATAATATATTCCGAGATTGTCAGTAAGACGCGATGCTTTTTTTTTTTTTAAAAAAGGTAAATTTTAGTTATTCCTTTTTTCCCTCCTAAAATTGTAGGGACATAATTATTAAGGGAAAAGATGACATTTATATTATTATTATTATTATTAGCACCGCGTCTTACTACCCGTTCGGGTTATACGCACTTACGCTAATGTGTAATGGCAGGGTGATTGTGAGATGAAACGGAGGACCTACAGTTTAACGTGGGATCCGAACCACGGTGGAGGCCTGGAATTCCCCACATTCACAAGATGTCTTATCAGAGGTGAAGGAAGGGTTTGGTAATCAGATAAATCTGTGCCGGGACCGAGGATTGAACCCNTGGAGGCCTGGCATTCCCCACATTCACAAGATGTCTTGTCAGAGGTGAAGGAAGGGTTTGGTAATCAGATAAATCTGTGCCGGGACCGAGGATTGAACCCCGGCCGCCAGCATAGAAGTCTGACACCTTACCCCTAGACCACCAGGTCACCCAAAATAAAATTTAAATAAAGGAAAAAAACAACAAAAAAACGAGTATTTTGAAAAAGCGATGGGCGAGCTCAGGACCTTTGGTACGTTTATAAAAGGTGGCTGAACTCTAACCCAGACAATGAGGGTCAATAATAATAATAATAATAATAATAATAATAGTAATAGTAATAACAACAGTAAAATGTTCTCAATGTTGACTGGGGGAAAAATATTGTATTTTTTAAATGTTTGTTTTGAGGAAAATTATACTGTATATTTTCAGTTTTATTATTACAGTGTGTGTTTTTTTTCCCCTAGTTTCGGTACCTTGAACTCTCCCGAGGCATTATGGGAAATGTTTATTGATCTCTACATCTGATATATATATATCTGGTATCACGAGATGGTACAGAAACTGATTTAACTGTCAGAACTCTGAGATCTTGATGACATTTAGAAATGATCCCTAACGTGGGTGGTTGTAAGTATCGGATTGGATTGGAAAGGGGGGTAGGGGGGGTAGTATTTCCTGGACTCCTTTTTAATAAACAATATTTAATCAAGGGAGATTCTTTATTTATGTGGTAGCGTAGGGTACGTGAGAAAATGTCAAGTGTTTTTTTAGCAGTTTTTATAGCAAAAATCTTTTTTTGGGGGGTCAAAATTAAAAAAAAAAAAATGCCCCAGCACAAAAATATATTGTGATTCAGTGTGTCCCCCTACCATTCGATAAAATTGGAATTAACCGAGATTTGAAGTGTTTGGGGGAAAAATGGGAACAATTTGGGAATATAGTAAATTATAAAAAAAAACACGAGAAAATGTTGATTTATTCAAAATATGAAATATAATCAGTCATCAAATTATGTGATTCAAACTGTATTTTTTTTATGAATGTTTAATATATTTTATAACTTCTAGTAGACTATGTTAATATATACCCACCTCGGTGGCGTAGTTGTCTAACACGCTAGTCGTGTTGATCTCGACTGCCGAGGACGGGGAGACCGAGGTTCGAATCTCGGTCGGGTGAACTGGGGGTGGTTTTTCCTAAATGGTTTTCCACTCTCCCTCCACGCAAATGCGGGTTCACTGCCTCTAATTCAACCTTCCCCAATTCCTGATCCATTAGCGTAATTAGTACTTAAAGCGTATAACCCGAACTGGTAGTAAGACGCGGTGTTAAATAAAATATATGTTAATATAAATTTAAAAAAACATGTTTATTTAAATTTAAAACTGGTTATTATTATTATTATTATTATTATTAATCATAGTTAAAAAATATTAATACATAATATCGGTGGAGAGGTAGAAGGGTCTGACATACTTTTAAGCCGAGAAATTTAAGAAATCAGGGAAAAAGTCGGGGAACTTCATTGCTCAAGTTGAGCAGACACCATGAAGTCGGTTTAATTCTCCTCACCCGGTGATATCAACAATTGTTGAATATCTGTCAACGGTGTCCTGGAATTTAATGACAACTTCTCTTCATCTAACAAGTTTCTCATCTAACGCCGCTATGTTAGGATAGGGATGAGGAAAGTTATTTTTTTTTTAAAAAAGGAAATCAATCCGTATTCGCTTGGAGGGGAGCGTGGGAAAAACCACCCTCTTCACACCCAACCCCGGGACCTAAACCCTGATCTTCACGTCATCGTCGGTCCGATCCCGACTTGAGATGCGAGACGGAAAATGTTCCGTAGAAATGGTTCCGTTTTGGAAAATTTTCAATTATTATTTCTGTAAAATAATTTCATTTGATTAAATGTAGGATGATAATAATAATAATAATATTATTATTATTATTATTATTATTATTATTATTAGCACCGCGTCTTACTACCCGTTCGGGTTCTACGCACTTACGCTAATGTGTAATGGTAGGGTGATTGTGAGATGAAATGAAGGACCTACAGTTTAACGTGGAATCCGAACCACGGTGGAGGCCTGGCATTCCCCACATTCACAAGATGTCTTGTCAGAGGTGAAGGAAGGGTTTGGTAATCAGATAAATCTGTGCCGGGACCGAGGATTGAACCCCGGCCGCCA